>JAOEHT020170988.1:0-11622 GCA_025448195.2 Parazoanthus atlanticus
ACACTATGTATGAGGGTGTGTTACTTATAGCTTATGATACTTAACTCAGTTTTTTAAACATAATACAAGAACCTACAGTTGAACTAGTTGAAACAATTAGCTATGATTAGACAACTTCTATATCAAATTAATGAGAACCCATCGCAATGCAGGTTCTTTTAAAAAGGTGCTTACTAGAGTAACAATAGTGTCGCGCGTGTGTCTAAACAATAGTCGAAACTGGAAAGTGTTGAGACGAGTTTTCTATCTGCCTTTCGAGTTCTCCACTGCGTCACTCCAGTTTATTGTATACCATTTTTACAAGCAGTTCGAGTCCAATACAAGGCGCGTCTTATTTACCTCGTATAAATGGACCTATTGTCTTCAAAGACGTTCAATATTTAGAACTGACACCACATGGTTGGTAATATTTTGTAGGTGTGCCAACGAAAGTAATCGTGGATGGTCCCTCGGCCTCTCGACCACATGTACGTCAGCATGGGTGAAAGTAAAGAAGTTAAATCTGATAAACCAACGTTAGATAATAAATGCCGGGGATATTTGCAGCACTACAACTTAGCACATTTGAACTGCGTTATGAGAAGCGTCATAAGTGGGAGCAGGATTGTAGTCAACATTCATACATAGAAGGCAAACGATCTTAGGATCCAAATTCTGATTGAAAATGCCCTTAAAATTCGGGAAATACCATTTCCGAGAACCAGGGAGACCAGGTTTTTGCCTCCTCCAACTTTAAGTGCGGCTATACGTCCTTAGAGTGGAGAAGAGAAGATGCAGTCTTTCTTCACAGCAAAATTGCAAAATACTTCGGGTCATTTTTTTGCGCTTCACCAGCAAAAATCAATGACTTCCATTAAACTGGTATAGTGATCTTTTTTTTCTTTCGCCTTTTTATCTCTTCGCAAGACATTCTGAAAACATGCGAGTAGCGATAGGACAGCTGATGTGAATCACAACCATCAAACCCAATATGTAAAATGTTAACATTAGGCCTCGTTTACACTATACCGGATAACTTTCGTGCCGTCGCAAGAACTATAGCGGATACGGCCTTCTGTTTGCACTTGAAACCGATTTTCCGGCACACCTTTCGTAACGTGAAACGTAACGCTTTCGGAAGCGATATGTCACGTAACGGATAGGTTTTTGTGCCGCGAAAAACTGTTGCTGTTTACACTAAAACTGATACATGCTTTTTTTAGTTCTAAACTTGACTATTGCAATTCCTTGCTTTATGGCCTGCCTGCATATCAGATACACAAGTTACAGCTACTACAGAATACTGCTGTCCGTATTGACTTTTACTGGAAAATATGACCATATAACACCCGTACTCCAATAACGTCACAGGTTGCCTGTGAACTACAGAATTATTTTTAAGATTTGACTTCTTGTTTATAAAGGCCTCAATGGCTTGGCACCTATCTACATAACTGATTTACTTAGTTATAAGAACTATACTAGGGTTTTGAGGTCAGCCTCTCAGAATTATTTAAAAGTTATAAAAGCAGATCTCAGGCAATGAGCTTTTTCAAAATATTAGCGAATCAAGCAATTTAAATGAATTTAGGGACGCATTTGTTTCGTTTAGTTTATAATTTGTAGTTTTGTGTTTTGTTTTGTTTTGTTTTGTTTTATACCATACCAATTATCTATTCTAAGGAGGTTTTCTATCTTGTGTTTGAATTTATATTTGTATAGTATTTATATACCATGTAACTAGAAAATACCATGTATGATGTAATCAATTTTAGAATTATTATAAAAGTATTGTTGTGATAGTCAGTGATTAGGCGTTATATACATTAAAGTTTATTATTATTATTATTATTAATATATCTCTGCACAAACTCTTATCCGGTAGTGCAAACGAGATCTAATCACCATCAGAAGCCGGATTTGATTGTTTAAAAAATCTCAGAGTATGAAAGAAGAGTCGGATAAGGTCTAATCAAAATTAATGCTCACTTCTAGACATGCAATCGGCACGAAAACCTATGCCTTGTCTCAGATTGTGGTTTAGATGCCTTGAAGAAGTAGTGTTGCCAATATGTTTTAAGGAAAAAGAAATGAAACTGCTAGTCGATACGGAAACATCGTAAATGGATGGCCTTATCACTCACCCCCAACTTTTAAAAGTTAAAAGTTCTTCCTCCGCACCAAGTTGGCTTACAAAATCAATAACTATCTATCAAGAAGCACAGATAACACATTCAATTTATACTACATGAGTTTATAACAAGAAAAGTTAAAGCAAAGATGACACAGAACAATTTTATACAAGTCACATTTTCCTAAAACGTAAAATAATTCTTATGGGAATGTACTGATACAAATACATAATTCTTAATTTGCTGTCACCGTTTGTTTCATCCAGAGATACTTTTAAATATTAAATATTATATTTTATAATTTTAAATCTATTTTATTTATTTGAGAACGTGACAAATTGTATTTTGGCCAAATTTACGAGGAAGTGAACGCTTTTATTGCGTTTAGTGTCCGATTTGTCATTCGTTTTACTGTTAGTGTTGTAGAAGAAGACAGCGACGAAACACCTGGCAGTTATGTCCTCCTCACAACCTTTGAAGATTTGGAAAGAGACTTCACCGAGTTTGATTCGACCGACTGTGTGTATGAAGAGTACACGAGTCCTTGGCCTACAAATGATCGCTTTGCATGGAAACAAGCTCGACCTTCAGTGTATATGTCAGTTGTACAGAGCATTGTAACAGTATCTGGGCTATATCGTTAGCAAGAGGGCTGGTTCTTGGAACTTACTCGTTGTTTCTCTCCATCTTTAGGAAAGTATACTTAGTATGACAGCGTAGGGGGGGTTGGGGGGGTTGGGATAGGCCACTCTAGGCGAGGCCTACTCTTAGTACAGGCTAGTACAGTCTTACTATAATAACAATTTCCTGACTACACAAAACAAAAACTGGCACCAAAGGATTGACACTAAGTTATCAATATTCACTGAAATAGATAGCTAGACCACTAAACTGAACAAAGACGTCGGCACTAATACATAACATTGGAGAGAATCTGAACAACTCAAACATCTTTCAGAGCTTCCCCCTCCCCTCCCCCCAGTGGATCTAAAAATTTCCAGAGGCCCCCTCAATATCCTCACTCCCCTTGTCATATTATATGAACTTTCCCAAAGCATTTTATACGCGTGATATATGCCACTGAAAAGATCCTCAAGACAACAAACTTTCTAGGGTAGAGTAGAGAACTTTCGTTTCGACTACCGTGTTTTCCCTATTCCTATTTTGCGATTGCTTTCACGTGGTCACTTGTAAAAGAACAAAACCTGTTCATTATCAGCTTGTCACAATTCTGGAAAGGGGGCCCCGAAATGGCATCTGTGCTCCAAAACACGTTTTTTTAGTGTCTTTCTTAAAAAATGTTTCCAAAATTGCCGCCGAAAGAGAGAGAGAGGACCTAAATACATACTGTCAAGAACAGGAACTTTTAATTGAGTTTCTCGAGTTCATTCTAAATGGTCAGGTTATAGAAGGGGTTTAAATATTGTAGCAGTTCTATCACACAGTACATGAACATTACAATTTTTTCCCTCTGGAAACTGATACTAAATCTCACGTTCTCGTTAGCGCTGTCACATCATCACCGACTGTAAAATATTTCATGCAATACCTCCTGAATATTGCAAGACTTAATACAAAAGTGAACGGTTAGAAATGCAACAATTTTCGTACAACTGCACCATGTTGCCATTTTCCAGTTTTTAACACCATTTATTTTGCTCTTTGACCAATTTTGTCATGTTCTTTCGGGTGTACATCTATCAAAATTGTATTTAATTGTACCTCGATTGCACCATGTGTGGTGGTCGGCAATGCAATAGCGTCCATCAAACCCGTTAGTTCTTTTCACGTAATATCTTCTTGTCGCAAACGTGTGAAGCCAAGGTGCAAGTGAAATTGTGGAAACTACGAGTGAAAGAATATCCAGATATCACATGATCAAGATCAAGATCAATACCAGTACATAACTTTAATTTTGATTTCATGTTGTTGTCGCAAGTGTGTTTGAAAGAAATAAAAGTCTCATACAATCAGACACATACAAATTGCAAGTACTGAACAGCGCACATGGTCGCACGTACTTGTCTGCATGCGGCCGGACATGGAGGCTTAAACCCACGTTGATGGTTGCTGGCAAACGACAAGAACAGGCTTACCGCTTCGCACTCGGTATTTAAAATTATATTCTCAAGTGTATGATGAAGATCTTCAGTTACTCGACTCGCATCACCAACTGTCGTTATGGATGCGACCAGAGCGAGGATCTGGCCATGTGGGTTCCTATGTAGTCAGAATGAAACAATCACAGGATTCATTCCCAGGGCCACCAATACCGAGACAAATGTAAACACGACTTCCTCAGGTCGTTTTCACAAGAACATGACTTACTTTTGGTTGTCTCTTTTGCTCAAGAAACCGGGCCAACTCCGTTCCCAGACCAACTTCGGTAACGAGGTTCCATAGCAGGCTTCAAAGGGAATGACGTGCTGTTTCTATACCCCCACCCAGCCCGGCTTAGGCCAACTTTCGATTGGACTGCCGAACATGGTAAGTTCTTGTTTCCATATCTCAAACTGCCCTTAACGCGAAATTACTCAAACTGATACTCATACTTAGAAAAATTTCAAGAAAAAGTAGAAGTTAAAAAACCCCGAAAACCGAGCATGACGAGTCTCGAACCTGGGACCCCAACACCAGAGTGACCAGAGTCACATGCACTGCCACTACACCAAACCACTCAATTCGTTGCCAACAACCGAAATTTTATTGTATATCTATGCAAAGTTCTATCTCTGTCCTTTTTCTACGAAACAAATATAACCCTGACCATGAATAACAACTCATCCAACGAAACTAGATCCCAGGCTCATTCGGTCATGGGCATTTTGAGATATGGAAACAAGAACTAACCGCTGAAAAACATACACCAACCCCCTGCTTAAAAACGACCCGACGTTTTGATGTATGTCTCGATACTGAAAGGGAACATTTCAATAAGTTGTGCCTAAAATGCTCTTTGAACACAGATAGTAGAAAAATGTCATTTTTGAATTCCCCAGCGCCGCCATCTTGAAATGTGACGTGTTACGGTTCAGTGCGTTTACTACATGTGGAGTCGCCTTCAAAAAAAACCCCGATTTGTGGACATACAAGACCAAAGCATCACTTTTAACTCGGGAATGCCCGAAACCATCCACTGAGAGAGACAGTACCTACAGTGAAGGCAAGCTCACTAATAAAGACATTATTATTATGAAGCGCGATGAACGAGTTATAGCGGCTAGGTTGGGGTCGAAGTCACTCCATCCATCTATCGTGTGTTAGTTTTTCCGAAATGGACTTGGTACGAGTTTACCCCTACAGATCACATGTACGCGCCAGTCACTGTCTTCTTGTCTTTGACGGCAAAGTGGGAGGAAAGCCGAGAGGAAAACTGGTACGTAAACCCTTTTCTTTTTCATTTAGTATATCAAAAGCAGCTGTATTCGCTTGCGGAACTATTCATCAGGGCGATACACGATTTAGTGTTTTGTCAAGAAGACAACGTTGTTTTACGACTTTGTCAGCATTACTGTACGATCGACATGTTTCCCCAGTTCATCAATGGCGTTCGCACGAGATAGATGTCATGTTTCGTCGCGAAAGCTTCTATTTAAATGGTCTGAAGAGCGGAAAAAACCTCGACTCTCAAACCCTGGCGATAAACAACATTCCTTCGGTTGCTCACTGGATTCTGTTTAGCAGTTCTCGGAAAATTTCGACCTCACACTGGCCCACTTTGGCCGAAATCAAACAGCATCAGCCCACTTTGGCACAAAACCCCAAGGCAATTAAAGAACATTAATTCTGATATCCCATAACATACGATATTATTATTTGCATTCACGAGTTAACCCACAGGGTCCTTTGATTCTACTATACAGCAGGCTAATCTATATTCAAAGAGCACTTTAGGCGCAACTTATTGAAACAGCCGAGTTCTAATCATTGGCAAGGAAAAGAGACAATTTCACCGAATTGTTATATAACTTGATCAAACAACTTCCCATTCTGTTAGTGTTATTCGTTTTATTAAACAATGTTTTATGCCAAAGTTGCAGTTTAAAAACAGATCGCCATATTTGGAGAACCGGCGAAACGGGAAAACAACCCTAGCTTTGTTGGCAATGTTGAAAATACTAACAATCTAAGTTGACAAACGTGCACAGATAACGTCTATGTTTCGGTAAAACGTCTTAGATAACTGGCGAAATGAAATAAACTGCATCTTGAGTAGCCAGAATATTTATCCTACAACTGCCTAGGTGACGAGGATCAATACAATGGAATCCGGTTGGTTCATTAAGACTTGATAATTTGCGGTCCTTTACATAATTTGTTTTCTTGAAATGCATCGCCAACTATTCTGCAATCATTAGAAACAGGCTGACGATAATCTTAAATATTACAATACATTCTAGGAACAAAAAGGAAAATAAAGCTATCCTCAACTTTTGATTTGGGTTCTTCTTAACAAGTCATAGTGATAAACCAACGCTGTTTATTATGTGATGGCAATCCTCGAGACGTCTGGTATTATCTGAGCTAAAAATACCATTATATAAGTACAGCAAATTAATTCCATATTCTTGTGTGCTATCGGCCAAAACAAAATCAAATGCGCAGTACGCAGATATCGTAGAGTACTACCTTCCATGCGGTACAATAACCAAAATACGGTCGAATATTACCTTTCTTGCCAGGCTAAAAATCTTATTTCAATATATTCACGAATGTATGGCGAAATCCTGCTCCGGATCATCTTTGACTTTCATTATTTTTGAATAAGAAATGCTATACTCTCTTGCAGTGAAATCTACTAGCACAGAGATGTTTGACTGCGGTGTGAACTAAGAATCAGGCAATGGATCAATTCAAGATTGAGCTTCCTTCCATAGCTACTTCAAAAGATTGAAGAACGATATCTGAAGGTACTGTAATAAAGGAAAATGGAGGAGAACTGAAAACTGAGAAACAAGCGAAAATCTTGCTCCCTTACTGCGTGTGTGACTGTTCTATAATCTTGTTTTTCACTATCATCTACTATCATTCTCCATCCTTCGCCATCACTGTCCCTCATTTCAAGTGTTTGGACTCGACAGATGTCTGTGTTTCAGTAACTCTACACAGGTAAGAAGTAGGAAAAAGGAGCGCTCTTGTCTCTTCTCCCGTTCCTGTGCATTGAATGCTACATGTGGCTTCTGATTACGATGTGATCGCGTTCATGATTTGCATAGTCCCAAGGCAAGAAATTAGAAATTTGAGGTTATTCGGTCGATTCTATTGAGTTATACTGTTCACGCATAATATCTCTTGTTTCTTAGCTCTTTGATACTTGTCTTGTAAGATCTCAGTAACTTGTGGCTCTGGGGAGGTGCAAACAACTACCGAACCTTTGGTCCTACTGTTTTCAACCCGATCAGCCGTCATTGTTAACCATCCTGCGGAGCTGAGTAGTACATGTAACACCTGAATTCTTTCTCATGAACAGCAGCTCGATATCTGCATACAAAAATAAAACACAAAAAGTCGCATGTTACAGTACATACAAAGTATCTTCCGACCCAAGAACTATTCGGGCTAAACCTGTAGATATTGATGTAGCATCGTTTAAACACGAGGTTCCGGTCTAAAAGAGCGGCCGGGGGGGTTCACACGTTCAGTTAACATTCAGCCTTTGTGGAGTGAACATCTCCGATTATCCGCTTCATTGATTTCTTACTTGTTGCTTACAGCGCGAAATTCAATCTGAATGCAAATTATCGAAGTTGGAGCTGTCAATGTAGCCTTAAGTTACAAAACACTGCTAGTAGTCATCACCCAACTGCTACCCTCGTGCTACTTATTTGTTTCTTACAATATGAAACTCCAATCTCGAAAATTCAACATTTTGGAAAGAGACGACATACACAAGCCAAGTTTGTCGTAGTTGCAAAATTTGATTTTAGATTTGGAACTTCCAGGTGTGAAAAGAGGAGGGGCTCAACATTTTATACCAGAACCTCTTGTTTACCCAACCAAACCCGGAAACATAGACAGAGATATATATAGTTAAATTATTGAGTTTATACTTCTATTTGGTTTTGCCCCAACACAAACCCAACTGACAGAACCCAATCTAAACTAAATCTACCAGGCCTACTTACATAGAAACTAAGTTGACAGACTCTAAACTGAACCTAACTTGGCCAACTAAGCCATTCTGACCACCCAACGGGACTTTTACCGCCATTGTCGACGGCAATCGACATTTAGGGGTGTGGACAAAATTATGCTTTTGACGTCACGGTGCTTGTGTCAGCATGTTACAAGAAATGCATAGCCCTTTACCGAGGCAAATAGCTCACGAATGGCAAGAGCCACGGTAAAAAAAACTCAAAAATTGAAGTCGAAAATAGCTGGAAATTTTTGGCTGCAAAATCGATTTTTTCATTTTGCTCATCTGTGGGCTTATCGAAAAGCCAGATCACAGTCGTTTGCATCCAAAGAGACAGCAGATAAAAGAAATGAAAATCATACGATGCAAACGATTGTGATCTAGCCTTTCGTGAAGCCAACACGTCAGCAAAATAGAAAAATCGCTTTCACAACTAGAAATTTCCAGCAATTTTAGACCTACACTTTTAAGGGTATTTTGACCGCGGTTCTTGCCAGTTGTGTGCTACTGGCCTCGGCGAGGTGTCGATGCAAAGGTAAGGTATTATTAAGTAGAGGAGAGAGTGAGCAAAAGCGAGTGGACCTAGTGGGAAAAAAGGAGCTTTTTCGCATGCCCTGACAATTGAACATTTCCTGAGTTTCTGGCAAAACGTTAAATTTCTCGCTCTTTGTGGAGTTTTCAATTAATTGAGTTGAAATGCAACAGATTGAGGTTCCACAAACCAATTTGACCATCAAAACATTGCTGGTTTTTGCAAAAACTTGGCGGTGAAAGGTTAAAAAGCTAAACTGAGCCAACTCTTACCGAATCGGACTAAAACTAACGCAACCGAGCAGGTAAAATCACTTCAAAATCAAAGATGTGTCTACTTACTGGGCCGGCTTCACCTGGTGCTCTTGCCAGGGGCAGATGACATAGACACCGAACGTTGAGGACCAGTCGGTCTTGCAACTGACCTCTCACTTATATGTCTTCTCATGTTTGAATCCTCCCCTGCGGCAAGCCTGGAGGACACAGTACAAACGGAATAAGACATCTCATCTTCCTTACGACAATAAAGATAGAGAAACACAAATACCCCAGTTTAAGGTACAGGTAATACGCTTGATTACAATTTAAGGTATTCTGATATTTTAACGAGTTCTTCCCTTGGACTAGGATAAAATTCCAGAACTTTTATAGGATATTTTAAGGCCTGCAGAGTTTTTCACAGATCTTGTACACGAGCAAACGGCTGCTGAATACAAAATATACTCACTTCTCAACGAACTACCATTAATCCTCAAGTTTGAGGGGTAGGTTGTATTTGGTAGAAAGATAACGATAAACATCACATACAATACATGCATTATAGAAGTACACTAATAAACTACAACTTCAACTCAACTATACACTATACACTATATTTCATACTTCGCTGCACAGAGTATGTAACTTAGTCGTGGTCCGTCAAAACTGGCAACACAATCTTTGAGGCAATCGAGCAAAATCTTTTCATACACTCGGAAACAAATTCAAAATTAAACGATTTCTCCAGTATCTCTCACAGAAATTACCTGTTTTTCAAGGAATACGAATCTTGATTTCAAAATATGTTGTTCACAACACTACCATGAAAAAGTTCCATGAAATTCATTACCTGACCGATTTTTTTGGCTCTTTCCGTACAATTTTCTTACTGAGGTATGCAACCCACACTTTTTGGTCATCTATGGATGGTGCAAGGACAAGAAGTTCCTTGGCTGAAACAAGATCCTCGTTCACTGCAAGAAATACGGCAGAAACAATCACATAACTCTATGAACCAGATTGATACAAGAGAACACGAAGGAAGACAACGCAAAGCAAGCACACAGAACTAGACTGATACGCTATTCGCAAACGTAAAACCACGACTGAAATTAAGACTCACAGGGAGACAAACATAGACACACACAAGCAAACAGATTGACAGACAGACACGTGCACGTACATACATACATACATGCGCACACACAGCACATGTAAATATAGTATACATAGATAAACAGAAGACACACACACAGCAAGCCACATACAGATAGAGCAAGACACACACTCAGATGCAGATATACAAACAGACGGACAGACACACACACACACTCAGATGCAGATATAGACAGACAGACAGACAGACAGACAGACAGACAGACAGATAGACAAAGCATTTCAACAAAAGACAGACAAACAGTCAAAATACGACAGCATTTACTCTACAGGGGAAACAAATGCAGAATATGCAAGGAGTGTACCATTGCACGTGGAGATACAAGCTTCCTCTCTGTCCACGTGATCTTTATGGGTTTTCATGTGACACCCTGGAACAGCAACACGACAAACGGAGTCAAAAATCAACCAAGACAAATGCCATGAGGAGAGTATACTCGCTCAAGGGCAAAGCTACAACAAACACGTAATATCAATCAGGAACAGCTACAATGGTGGCAGCAAATCATTAGGATGACATATTTACCCTCCCTCTATTATCAGGCATCTACCGGCAACTATTAGCACAACGATCTCGGGCCTATCTTGCGACACTGAAGAGCTCGACAAAGCCTCCCCCATCCTACAATGATGCCCTCAAAAACTATCTTTTACCCACTCAACTAACGCGAAGGATGGGCTCTGCCGAAATCATGTCGTTTTTCTATTGAGCATGTCCAAGGATTGTCGGATCACGTGAGACATTACGTCTTAGGCAAACAAGTTTTAAACCGGTTCCACACAATAGTGGGCTCGTAACATGTCGGGATGTTCTAAATTCACACGATTTTAGGTTCAAGATGGCGGACAGCCAAAAACTGATGCTCAAAACAGAAGTTAAAAAAACCCGAAGCAAAGCAAGCATGATGAGTATCGAACACCATTCACCAAGCACTGCCACTACACCAACACTCAATTCACTGCCAACAACCAAAATTTTATTGTACTCTATCCCTTTTATACGAAACAGAAGTAATCCTGATCCCAACCTTAAAACTTCACTAACCAAAGATAACCATAAATAGCCATGAATAACCCTATTACATGACTATAGGAATACTTAATGAGCAGTGACAGTCCGCCGTCCGTGTGAATTTAGAAAATCCCGTACCATGTCAGCCAGTAAACCCAATGAAACCAATTCACAAGTTTTGTTTCTGCCAAGATTTTGTCAGAAAGCTCACGTGTACTCAACAGAAAAACGACACGATTTCGGCAGAGCTATTCTCTCGCGTTCGTGGAGCGAGTAAAATATAGGCTCTGATAGCTTGGTAAGCAAAAATCTAAGACTGGTGTTAAAGTGTATATATCACTTGTGGGGTTTTTTCATATTTAGAATCTACTTAACGTTCTGATCAACAAAGCAAAAAA
>JAOEHT020171066.1:0-11622 GCA_025448195.2 Parazoanthus atlanticus
AAAATTGTTTCCAAATCACCTCTAATGGCCCCAGAGTGTACTTGTTAGGAAGTCGCAAGGAAGCAGCAGCTGAGGTAAGGAAACTTTATGTGTACCATTACACCAATACTAATGATTTCAAGAAAACAATTATATTTGTTCCCATACAAAGTCTTATAAAATCGACTCAATCACTGATATCACTGACGGTACTACCATAGACTAGTTACTAATGTTAAGCTTGGGCTGCCTGTGCTTTAACAGAAAGGAAAAAGATGAATCAAAGTCCAAATATCTTCATTGTCGTGCACTTGAAATTGAAGTTGAAATATATAGTTGGGAAATTGTTATTTATAAAATATTTTTTATGTTACATGCTTCAATTTGATTGGCTGAAAACCAGTGTGACACGAGAGTATGTCACAGGTTTGAATTTGAAATGTCAAATTCCTCATGTTTGTTAAGGTTGTCATGGTTACAACCCAACGAATCCCCAAACTGTCTGTCAATTAATTCTAGGAAAGACAGAAAGTTTAGCATTTTGCTATTTTTATTGTTTGCAGGCAAATCTATGATAGAGCAAACTGCCAGATTAGGCTTCCATTTTTTTGTGGATTAAAAATATTTCTTGTTTGTTTCCAGAGGAGAATTTCACTAGTCTCACTTCATGTGTTTGGTCCATATCTCTTGGAGAAGCTGCTAGGGAGATTGGAGCAGATCTGCAGAGCTGATGATCAGTTGCAACAAGGTACTGAAGTCACAGCTTGTCCTCTGGCATGCAAGAACAATAAACTATGAGTTGCTCGAAAAGGACTTCCCTATGTGTAACAGCAAGATTTTAGACATAATAATTATTTCTCAAACAGAAGTGATCATAATTCTATTTTTTCTAAACAAGTAAAACTGAGAAACACTAACTGTAACAGTTCGCATTCTTCAATAATCATGATGGCATATTGGATTTTACTGTTAGTAGTAATGCAAGACAGTTTATTGAAGATGGGTGAGTGAAAGGGGATAGCCAAGACTTGGGATGCACAAATATATATTTTTGCATCTTATAAAATCAACTCATTCACTCATATTATACCTTCCCTTTTAAAAATACTAACTCTCATCTTGGGCTGCCTGTGGCAACCTAGACAATATTTACTTGCTCAGACTGTGAAGCTGGTTTTACACCCGCAAGTTTCCTTGATGTCAAATTTTCATACTGTTAACAATTTTCATTAATTTGTGTGTAAGGGATAATATGGCAAGTTTTTCCTTGTCAATTTTCCTTGTTGAACACTCGCACGAACAAGTTTAACCACTTAACAAGTTAGTTGATTCCTTCGGCATGCTTATACTAGAAATGTTTTTACCATTTGATTGGTTTCCTTGACAGTTTTCCAAGGAAAACCTTGCCACATTTCCCAGTCTATTTCCCCTTGCATACAAGCAAATAAATTGTCATAATTGTGCTTTCAAGTTCAGGACTCAAAGTTACATGTAGCAACCACTTGGTCACAATATGCAACTTGACTTTTTCAAATGCACTTACAAAATTTAACTTTGATGTACAAATTCTGAGTGATCTAGATGCAACTGATCAATGACGTGTGATTAGAAATCATAATTCTATACTTCACCAATAATTATTTCCAAAAAGAGGTTGACAGAAACTATGGTCCCATGAAAAAGTAGACAAGATCAATGCATGATTTCGTATTTTGTAAAATCATTGCATGCACAGAAATGTTCCATGAAATTTGCACAAAGTAACAACTTTATATTGGCCTTTGAAACACTTTTAGCAGTGTGTCTTGAATTTTAGTTACGCGACCAAAATTGAGATTGTGTACCTACATGTAAGAATTGAAAACCAGCTGCGCAAGTGTACCAGCAAAAAAGCTAAATGTGTAATGGGTTTTAAATACATGTAACGTTGTACTCTAATTATAGAGATGTGGACATTTGTTTGCTATTGTTTACCAGGTCCACATGGCCACTGGAGAGAGCTTTTCAACAGCATCATTCCTGTTTTAAGACAGATTGTTACAGGTACATGTGTACATTGTACAATTGCTTAGAGTGTAAAAATGTTTGTGTACATGTGGCAATAATTTATAACAGTTACTGTACCAAAAGTAATCTTAAAAGATTGACGTATTATAATTGTTACTACTAGCAGATTTATGTATAGTAATGTTATAAATCAACTGAAAGTGATTATGATTGAAGGTTAATCTAATCTAAATCCTTTCCTGAGCAAGTGGCTCCTAAGGCGGGCGTTTATCAGTCTGGTTTCCGTAGTGTTAATAAGCAGATGAGGGTCCGTGGCTTTCCCTGGAAGGGACACTAGGCCATCACAGGTTAGCCCCCAGTAAAAGGTGATACTCCGCCTTGAATTTAGCTTAGTCAAACAGAGATGAACCTTGCTCAAGGACACAACACAGTAGTCTGGCCGGGGTTCAAAATCACGACCTTTGGATTACGTGGTTGTGTTCCTAGCTTGTTTTAAAAGGTCAATCGCTCAGGCTGTTACATGTAATTGTGAAAAGGTGATCATACACTTCGGAAATTCACGGGGTAATGTGTTCTCTAGTTGTGTACATGTACAGTTGATTACATCAGATCCATTTTTGAACATTGATTCCTTTGAGCTAAAGCATTTATTCTTGTGCATTTCTGTAAAATGTAAAAGGCATGATTTGTACTTGGCTTTCAGGTTACAGGTTTAAACTGAATAAGTTAAACTGAGATTATTTTGATAAAAATTCAGACCTGGGTCAGAGTATTCTTATGATTGTATTAATTCGTTTCCTTTATCAATGCATGATATATGAATCATACAAATCATCATATGCTCAGTAGCTATTTTCCAGTGATGACAAACCGCATACCCATGAAAACGAATATTCCAACAAAAAGGTTTTATCTCCTGTGCATTTGTTTGTACATAGTTATTCACAGAACCCACCTAGCAGTGTTTTACCTTACTGGAGTGTTCTATCACATCGCCAAGAGGATAACTATTGTTCAGTATGTAAGTACCTCCTTTTTGATTTTGATGTTCATCGTCCTCAAACATAACAAAATGGAGCTTTACCTTTGAACGATGTTTAGAATATTTCATTCCTGTTAACGGATTTTTGCCAAGCAATTGGAGATTCGAATTTTTTTTATCACAGCGATTTAGTGTTAGGACTGATGAAAGCTACCAACTATTTTAATTTTTTTCCCGTAATACTTTAGATAAAAATGTTTGGAAGATAGATCTTTTTGTTTTGGAGAATTTTTGGGGTTATATTTTTTGAAAGCAAAAAAAATCCTGGATGTTTTTTAGTCGACGTGGAAAGGCATCTGGATTCTTACAAACAAGGGTTGGAAGAACAAAATGGCAGCGAAGTCCCATTAAATTCTATCGTCTTCAACACTTTATTGCCTCATTTAAACAATCTGTTACAAGTGCTGTGGGTAATTAATTCAAGAATTTCATTATGTGTCATGTTTGAAAATCACTTTAGCGTTCTTTGGCATGCAACAAACTGGGTAGGGCCATTTATCTCATTGCTAGCGCTACTCGAAGAAATGTCGGGACAAAGTTGGAAAAATGCATTTTATCACTCATCCTTTTGTTATTCTTTCATTTCACTACAGCTTTTAGTGAGGAGTAGTATAAGAAAATCTGATGGCTCGAGACCTACCTACAGACTCCTAGGTTATCTATCCCTAGTGCAGCTTACCATCTCACTGGCTCTGGCGCTTTATCAGGTACACACTTGTAAGCTAAAGGGCTACTACGGTAGAAGATTTACTTTCATTTCAAGTTTCACGATATAGATATTCCAATAGAATCCATATTGTTTTGTGTTGACCAACGAAGTATTACTTAGTACGTTCTTGAAGCTATATGTTTCCATTTGACCTGTTTTATATAGTGCGTTTACTTTGTTGCAAGTTGTCGTTCGTTACAGAGAAAACTGATGTATCTTGGACAACGCGGTCCTCGACTGATAAACCAAAGTTTATTATCTGTCTATGACGCAGACCAAATCAGATTTCAACTGAAAGGCATGAGTTTTCCTTCAACGAATAACGTTTCAGCTCCATTTAGTATGGAAATGTAACTGAACACGTCCTTATACTACCTGCCTCGATTAGCTTCGCTAAAAGCAGGTAGTCTACGTTGTAATATTGTTTTCAGTGTAATTTATTAAAAGATTTGTTGTTGTTGACTTCTCTTGACAAATAATTCTGTAGCCTGTTAACAGGCTCTCCGGCGAGAAAGGGGGGGCAAATGTTAACAGGCTAATAATTCTGTTGAAGCAAGACTCAATTGTCAGATTGTATTAATGTAAAAACCAAAAACGATATATGTTTTTAACAATCGGTGATCTTGCCTACAAGTAAACCACTGCTTGGTGTACCTAAAACAAACTAAAAATGGTTTTAAAGATCCCGAACTTTGAAAAGTCAAACATTTGACAGGAATGTGCTTTAGTACTACAACCAATTGGAAGAGAATTACAGATAAAAGAACGAAAATCAGGTTTTACCTAAAATCGTTGTTAACATCAAAGTTTTAAGTCAGACGTAACGTGTTTGACAATATGCCAAACAACTGATCGCATTTAAATTAACTGAAATTGCTTCAATGCTTGATAATGTTGCAGAAATCTTTTCTCACCAATACCGAGTGGAAGGACAGTGCTTCCTTCAAGCCCCAAGCCAGTGGTCAAACAACAGTTGGAACAAGACCAAAATGTCCTCTTTGTCTGGAACAACTGCGTGACATGACAGTGACGCCGTGTGGTCATCTGTTTTGCTGGTATTGTATTGCGGAGTGGTGCAACAACAAGGTAAGAAAATGAGTTTCTAGCTATAGTTAAAAATGTCTCCAGTAAACAGCGATCAACGAGTAAGATAATGCATGAAGTGTGATCTCGTCAAAAGGTTGTTCAGACATGTTTTGAGGTGAGAGACTACGCAACTATGCACCATGGCATTCTCAAACTCGAGGCCCATCAAAACAAAAGCGATATGACTGGTTCGCTACACTGTGTGACTTGTTTGTCACGCAATGCATTGCTTCGGTATTCAGTTAATGTTCTAAGTACGGTTAGTTAACAAAATCCATTGTTAGAATATTCGCTGCAAACCACAGCAATTGATGCATTGTGTTACAAACAAGTCAGACCATTGATGTGATCAGCTGTCCTCTTTTTCTAGTTTAGTGATGCAATACTGAGAATAGTAGAGTAAGATCGAAAAGTTTTTTAATAGAAGACACAGGTCCACTGTGTGATGTAACATGCCGTCTTTTCCGTTGGTAATGCATTGCTGGTTTTCACTCAATCCCCAGGGATTCAAATGACAAAAGGCGTGGCAGCCATGTTGGTGTCCACAACAAAAGAAACTAACTACAACTCCGTTGCAAAAGGGCACCAACATGGCGGCTCTGACGTCATATGAAAACCAAGAATTGTTTAGTGGCACAAGTGCAACAAACGGGGAGTCTCGTTAGAACATTGAATGTGTCACAAAGTATTGCGTGACGTGAAACTTACAGCTCGAGCCATGCAATAACAAAATTAAGGTAACATTGAGGCTTGTTAGGTGGTGTTTACGTGATACCGGAATGAGTTTTACTCCGTTATGACCGACAGATTTCATTCCACGTTTACACAGAAATTCTTATTCCGGAATGAAAGTACGGTAAAAAAAATCGGCAAATCTAAAATATCAGTCAGCTGATCAGCCCAACCAATCCACTTGCCTAACTCCGTACTGGAATGAGCTCGTACCTCCTTTACATGATACTTGTGCAACGTGCGGTCAGATTTCTTTCCGGAACGAACATTTCGATATGTTACAACTACCGGGATGAACTCATTCCGTAATGACTCGTACCGGAATGACATTTTAGAAGGTATCATGTAAATGACTATAGAGCCTCAGAGTGGAACCGGGATGAAGTCGTACCGGAATGAAACTCGATCCGGTATCATGTAAACACTACCTAAGGACGTTTTGAAACTGTTAAATGACGTCACCTGTCATACAGTCTTATATTTTAATAGTGAAGCAGCTACAAGGTCAAGGTCAAAAAGATCTATTTCAGTGACACATGTGATAGTCAAGTTTTAAATGTTGATATTCAGCTACCAAGTCCGAAGGAAAAGCATGTTAAACAAAGAGGGTATATTGTCTACAAAGCCAGTTTTCAACGACTTTCCGGCTGGCCACCTATCCCGGTCCGCCTATGGTTGAGGGACGCAGCAACGACCACAGGCAGACAATCCGTAAAGTTCGAGGATCAAACAGTGTGTCACAAAGTATAACAAATGTATGAGATAAAAGCGTGGAAGTCGAACTTTATGAATTGTTTACCTGTGCAACGACCTTCAAATGCATGCACAATCAACATGTAATTCAGTCTATCTGAAGATAAATGAAATTACCATTACAAAATCCAAAGGAAAAGCAATTGTAAAAACTAAATGAGGGTAATTTTTGTATTGAGGTTACTTCAAAGACATGGCGTAATGTAATCGGAAATCTCGTTGTTCTGTCTGGAGTCATAACTAGTTAACATTCTGACCATTTTCTCATTACTTTCTATTGTAGGCGGAATGTCCACTATGTCGGGAGAACGTTCAGTTGTCGCGGTTGGTTTGCCTTCAACATTTCGAGCCAACCTAACTAGACCTTCAAAATTGTTTTACACTTCATTTGAAAAATGTAATGGAACATTTCCTGCGATGAGGGAAACATTTACACCAGAGCGCGAGACTTCAACCAAAACTGGATGAAGAGAATGCCAACAGATCTCGATATGTTGTCTTTGAACAGCGTCAAGTGAAACATTTAAAAAAAGTTAAATGTGGTGTCAATTTCATTCCCATTCAGTGTAGTGGTGATGATGATGATGTTGATGTTGATGATGATAATAATAAACAACAACAATAAACAGTAATGGGGTTCTGTCTAAAACGAAGTAAATTTCACGCACATTTCTATGACAAAATCGAAAAGAAAACCCAACATAGCAGACCCCGATTTAACATACCCCGATATAACGCAGCAAGTTACCCGGTCCCTTGCCATTTTGTTATTTGGGGAGTTCGCTGTAACAAACGAAAAGTTAGTTGATAGAATTTAATAAAAATGAATAATGCGCAATTCTACTTTAACAATTTGTTCTAGAGGAAATATTCTATCCAGAAATAGTAAACTCGTATATAAACCCATAACCCACGCGTAAAGAATCCGAAGCTAGTATTGCTGCCGAGGCGCCACACCTCTTGTAACGGGGAGTCTGTTTCTGAACAAATCCCCTCCGAGAAGAAACCTGTTTGAAAGTAGCTAAGAAATGCATTTACTGTTCAGAACACCTGTCACGACTCGAAGTGTCGTCAAGAGGATTGAAACTGAATCCGCTCGTATTTAATCAGATAGGTCGAAAATGGGGATTAGGATGTCTCCCTCATTGTTGGTAAAAGGAGGAACGAATGAGAGGGGAAAGGGGATGTTAGGGGGTCAAGGCCAAGCCCCGACTCAATAGGGAGTTGAACTTGCAGGCGATCGAAATCTTGTTGTCACATTCCCATTTTCCGATTGCTCGGTGTTGACGAAAGAAGAACTTGTTTTGGTCGTTATTTCGTACAGTATGCAACTCTAATTTTCCGGCTGTGTTCCATACTGAATCGTGCTCGCATTGCTAGACGGTAAATGCATATAGCATGGGGGATTTTGGAGAGTGGTTGACAGGGCCCACCCCACCCCACCCCCCTTTCGTCAGCAATTTGGAAACGTTTTACAAGAAAAACACCGGAGAAACGTCTTTTGGAGCACATATACCTCCCCTTGTCCAGAATTGCGAGTTCCACCCTCCCGTTCCGAAATTTCTGGATCCGCCCAGGCTGTACAGTTATTTACAAGGTTAAACGAACACTGAACATTCAATATCTGACGTTTAATTTCTCTTGGACTTTATTTACAGAATCCTTTAAAGACCACCTCCACGGCTAAAACCATTCATCGGAGACACTTCAAATTCTTACATGTTTTGTTGTGGTAGTTTTTCCCTTGACAAATTGAAATATGTTCCCTCATCTATCTACCGTATCATACCTGCTGCAACGTTCACTACCGCAACAAAATACGTAAATTTCCTAGCATTTATTCAATTTAGCAGAAAATTATCTAGTATCTATATTTTTGATGAGCTTTGGGCCAGAAAATTATATCGAAACCATTTTAAGATATTATATTGTGCGAGAGCGCCGTTGGAAGCAATTTACATTAAGCTATAGTTACTCTGAAAAGCTTTTTTTTAAAATCAGTAATCAGTACAAGCGGGAAATCTATGTTTGGCACTTATACTTTATTTATGCACCAAAAAGTGAACCATTCTGCTAACCAGGGGCCCTTCGCTTTTGAGCGATGAACTCTGGTTTACAACAGACCCCACCCCCATCAGGAGATGTGGCAACAATTCGTATGGTATCAGGAGTACCCTTAGTATTCACTGAACACTAAGAAAATGTAACAAAAAGAAAGGAAAAAGCTGGCTGCTTTTAAAGTGAACTTCCAGAAACTTCTGCAAACTGATTGGCATTCTCCGCGACTTTTTGTTCTGTTTCTCAAATTAAGCAGTATGCAGGTGCGAGTTTTTAAGGTGGACGTTTCGTACTGCAAGTACTCACAAAGTAATATATAAATATATACATATATTTTATAACGAAAGCTATGTGTAGCATGCAGGGAAAGATAACTGATCAGTGAATGTGAGAACTTAGTTTTTCGTGGTGTTGGTGGTGCAGTGGTGTGTGTGTCGCAGAAAACAGAAAAGGAAAACAGAAGAAAAACTTTACCATCTTTTGTAAGTTCTAACGGTTACTGGTAGGTATTTAAAACAGATAAAACAATAAACCATAGTCGACCGACCAAAGTCCTTTGTATAGGATACGTTTCCCTCACCAAGGAAGGCGATGAGATTGCCATCAGTCTCAGACTGAGTATTATTAAACACTTCTAAAGATTTAAGCAAAAATTTATGTTCCACAGAGGAAACTGCAAGGTCAGTCCTTGTCGGATGTGGCAACTTTTTGAGTACCAATCTTGCCTAACCAAGAGCAGCAAATGTCACTGTTATTCGTTCAGTTGGGCTTTCGCGAATTTTGTCGGTCAGTTGTCGCTGATTAGAAAGTTCACATTACTAGATTGCATCTCATCGAAACTCTAGGTTGACTGGTGCTCTGAGGAATACAAACTTTGCTTACTGTAGATAAGAGATAGTATCCCTAAGGTGTTTGGCCCCAATTAACAATCATCCCCTTAGGGAAAACAACCACGTTTTTACAGAATGCCAGTCGACAATCATAAAATTATTGTGCAATGCACAGTATATCTCTAGAAAGTATTGTTACTATCATGTAACTAAACATCAATTAATTTGACCCGATTTGGCAGCAAGAGCAATTGAAATAAAACCTAATCATGTTTTTAGAGTGATTTCATTTCACCGTGAAACAGTCCGTAACAGTCAGTAACTACTGGACTGAATCAAACAAAAGACAACAAACATTTTGGAGAGTTGTGAGTTTATTACTCTAGCAGAGTAATAAGTTTATTACTCTAGTATCCATCTCAGTGGTTAAATGAAACTACTCTCTCTGTCTTGCGCCGCAGAAGCTAAGTGGCACTGTGGGAGAAACTACACAGTCACTGACATTAGTGTACGTGCAGTAAAGATACTTTTATGGATCTTTAACAATTAGTACGGCGACAGCGACGAGGAAAGCACAAAACAATAGGTTTATACAACATTTGCACGTGGGAATGCACCATGCAGGTTTGCCTGAAAAACAAAACGTTTGGGTTTTGTAGAGAACGTGAAGTTCGCGAACAAATTGCCCTGTTGTTAGTTCGGCTTTATAATTGTCGACTGCAGTTCGTGCCACTCGCACTCTTTGTACCGCAATTAATTAATAAAAACGCCTGGGTGATACGCAAACAAAAGAGAATACAAGAAAGTCTATTTTCAGCAGCCATCGTCCAAGCCGTTGCCGTCTCGGCTGCTAAAGGTCGCTAATCAGCGATAAACAAACAAGCACTTAGTATCCATGGAAATACCATTGCTGCAGTCCTGACTCAGACCATACCTTCTCCCACAGCCATCCATTTCTACTGCAGGCCAAATGAGAATGTTGACCTGAGAACAAGTTTACTGATAAAAGCAATGTTCAGTGCAGTGATAAACCTGTTACTTCTAATCTTCAGGTTTGCACACTGGTCTGAACAGGGCAGGGATGGCCGACATGGTACAATTGGCATTTCCCTCAATAGGCAGAAAGGGGGTTCAAGTGAACTAATAAAGCTGAGGGAACAATTGTTATTTATCTGGACCAAATTTTCATCAAAATGAATTAGGACTTTGAAAATTTATGCACCCAACAAGTCCATATTAAGGGGCTGGAATTTTAGTTTGTATCATTTTGTATTCAGTCTCTAAGATTAATATATTGTTCTAATAGAACTTACATTAACCTTTCTAACATCAGGTGTGATCTACTGCTTTTAAGACACATTTGACTGTATATGCAAAGGCAGCAAAACCTACAATCACACAAATATTAACTAATGTACTACTAATAAATCCATGATGTCCATCTGCCCCTCCACTCTCTGACTGACTCCCACTACTGATTGACGTCCTCTGCTGATTCTCCGATTCTCCAAGCTCCTGTAACTTCCTCGTGATTTCCTGAAAATATTTAAATAAATATATTTTAAAAGTGAGAAAACTTGTAATTAATAGCAGAATAGGTAGGCTCTCTGGCACTCTTACACTGTAAGCCCTTCTGAAGAGCCGTTATTGGCTAAAGGGTGGAGGTCAAAGCCAACTAATTCCTTATGATCTATATAATACGTATGTAAAACTATAATATAATTATATAATAACATTTAATCCTCAAACATGTAAGCCAGTAAGTCATGTCAGTCTATTTTCCATCTTAAAATTAGCAAGTTGCTGGCCAGCAAGAAAAAGGAAGAATAATTGCTCAAAAGAGATTGGATGGGGTGATGGCCCTTTCTTTGACCTGCTCAGTGGATGGGGTGGGGTGGAGTGGGGTGGGGAGACACTGATAGCTGTGTCTGGGAGAGGGTTGATGATCCATCTGAAAAAAGACAGTCTTTGACCTGCTCAATGGGTGGGGTGGAATGGGAGGGAGATACACAAATGTGCAATATCAAGAGAGAATTTGCTCAGTTTGTAAATTACAAGAAATAGAAGAGGAACAACACATAATTACCTCTTGTACTGCATATGATCAACTGAGAAGTACTGTAGCCTAAATGATTCTTTGGGAGAACATAATTCTCATGTGTCAACAGTCACAGTTGATAAATAAATAAATGTATTTAGCTTGTTCAGTCATTATTGCTCAATCTTACAAACACTAGCTAATTATATTTTCTAATTATATAGCTGGTCAGTAAACTCTATAGTATTGACCAAACTATTATCTTTTTAATTGTCCAATTAATTAGATAGTTTCTTCAAAGACTTTCATACGGAAATATGAGAAGTATCCAATTTGGAAAAAATAGGATAGTTTTGTCTCAGCCAATCAGATCCAAGAGAAAAGGAAA
>JAOEHT020171138.1:0-11620 GCA_025448195.2 Parazoanthus atlanticus
AAGTTGAAAAAGGTTCGAGTTATTATCGGGAGTTGGAAGAAAAGACAAAAAATCAGGTAATTAAAGGGGTTTTATGCTTGCATGTTTCATTACCATTCAAACGCTGACGGAAACAGAACATTTTAATATATTTTGTTACAAGGTAACAATTTTTGAAAACAAAACAAAACACTGGCTGCTCTTCAGGAGTACATATTTAAAACACTTACTAATTAGAAAAATATTCTATCAACAGTCTCTGGCGTTTAGCAGCTTGACGCAAACCGACAAAGGTCAATTTGTCAGACTAGAATATAAATGAGATTAAATTAAGTCTTCCGGTGCAGAATGTTATTGCTCATAAAACCGTAAAAATGAGGTTCGAGTTATCGAGGGTAAAATTATAAAGAAATGTACCTGAGGGGGAGTAAGAATAACTTCGAGTTAGCGAAGGTTCGAGTTACTGAGGGTAAAATTACAGTAGATATATGAGGCAAATCCAAGGGAAATCAGTTTTACTTCGAGTTACTGAGGGTTCGAGTTATCGGGAATCAACTGTAAAAGTGTGCTGAAATTGCCCGGTAACTATAGTTTCACGCTAGATTCTGAAGATCACTTCGCGGGTGAAACTAAACTGACATTTCAATCTTCAATTTGGTACTTTTACATCTGTTTTACAGTTTTAACCTCTTAATGTTTTATCATAGTACATATAGACTATATAGCTGTTATTAAAAAAAATACAAATCTTTTACCAAGACTACTGTTACTTGCAAGCTTGGACTCTTTTTATTTCATTTCAGCTTAGCCTTTTACAATAAGTATTTACACGAGTACTCAGATGTATGTATCAGTGAGTTTACTCCTGTCCTGAAACGAGGGTTCTTGGCTTTGCTTTGAAAAATATATTAGTTCTATTTACTTATAGTATTTGTTAACACAGGTGTTTTTAACTTAAAAGATCCTCGAGAAGGCTTAGGCTCGGGACAAACGTCGAACTTTTCATGAGTCAAACTAAACTTAGCAATTGAATTCATGATAAGTTCGACGCTTGCCCCAATTGAGTTCGACAGATTCTATTTGGATCGTTTGACACGTTCTATTCGTCTGCTCCAGACGGATAGAACGATTGAAATTTGGTTCGTCTGTATTAAATTCGACGTTTGACCTAAATAGAAAAAATTAATTTGGGTCTACCCAAACTACAATTTAGTTCGACTCATGAAAAGTTCGACGTTTGTCCCGAGCCTAAGTTCGCCATTCAAATATAAAGAGTTTTTACAACTATAGTAAACTGCCAAGTAACCGCTACAAACAATTAGTTTATCCCAAAATGAGAGGGTCAGGATCGCCATTCAAATCTAAAGAGTTCTTACAACTATCAGTTAACTAACAAGTAACTGCAAGAAACAATTTATACCCAGTTACGTTTTTACGTTTCTCGAGGACCTGTCCGAGTCAGTTTAAAAGTGCACGTCGGAGAAATGCAAGCCAAAACGTTAGTTTGAGCTTACGTATGTTTACTTAGTGTAACTTCTGTTTGCTCCATCTTCCTTTTCACATGTTTACACTTGGTTGTATTTCTTTAGACACTGCAGATACGATTGATGTATCTCTGTATTCCCGTGGTAGCGTTTTTTACAGCTGAGCGATGTTTCTGCTGTTCAAAATATAAGATTTGTGAGTTATTTTTGAAAACAGCCGAGAGTATTAAACGCTCGAAACGTCAGCCTCACAACCAACCCTTGTTGATCAAAACCCATCAGCTTACTCGCCAACGCAGAAAAAACAGGGCTTCTTTTTCAAAACTAGTCTTTTAGCACTAAAATGCTAGCCTAAACGAAAACCAGTTAAATTAAAAAGGGGAATAAGGTTTTTATTTTGTTATTACGTTACTTTCAATTGAAAATAGTAGTCCTGCCAAAGCACACAGTTTTCTCATTTTACTTCTCGAACAATACTATAACAGTAGTAAAAGGAACTTCTATAGAAGTATCTGATAAAAGTTTTAGATAAAATAGATAAAAGTACTCTATTTTAAAAATACTATAAAAATAATTCACATAATGAGCCTAAGAGTCAGGCAAACATAGTATGTTCTTTGAACTACAGGCAGTTGTGAAAGACTATGTGAGAGTTTTAAGATTTTTGCACGATAAGTAAATAAAGAGGTAGTTTGTACAAAACCAAGCTGTATTTAAAATTTTATAGCTAAAATATAGTTTGCAACAAATTTTTACCTCCTTGTAAAAACAGTCAACACAGATTGGTATTTTTCAAAAGAGAGGTTTTTAAAAAATACTGTCCAAAAATAGAGCCCGTTTGCAAAACCAGTAACTGATGATCATGCAGTCGGATCCATAAAATCGGTTTGTAATCCTATAATTGGTAAAAGATCCAAAGATGCCTTTTCTTACCCTTGCCTTGTACTAGTTATTTGTTGCTACTTTTTGAAAAAACAAAAACAAAAATACTTTGGCCGAGGCTCCATGTTTGTAAGTTTTTATTAATTAATTCAGCCTAAATCGTACCGTTATCGTCCTAACCTCTCATTTTTGCCAAAGTCCATGTTTGTACGTACTCTGTTATTACATCACTCTCTCATTGTTCCTCCAAGAGCTGTTCTTATAAACAAACCCGTTTCTATTCTTCTAGAATTGTGGTTGCCAAAGCGATTTAGATATAGACAGTACTCCAGAACGACATAACATACGTCTCTTTCAAAACCTAATACTATCAATGCTGATTTATTAGTCATATGTTGCAAGACTTCATATTTAGTTGTTGAGCTAGGATTCTTATATTACCCTTCGCTGCGAAGGAAAATAAACTCTACGGGCATGTAAGTTGAGTCTACTTACACACAAAATGTGGGGCAACGAGTGTCAAATCTTTGAGTACATTTTAAGCCTCAATTGGCTACGAGTGTCTAATACTGAAACCTTCGCCGGAAGTTACAAGTACAGTACTAGTCATGGCAGCCGTTTTACAAGGCTATTATAAATTAGGAACTGACAAGAGTGCTTTATCCTCCGCTGTGAACACTACTTTGCCATCCTTTGGCCAATCACATAGTACGCCATATTTAATAATACCTTGTCAAAACGTGCATCGAATGACGAAATGACGCCAATAAGCTTAATCTAAAATTAAGATTTTCATTTCTCAAATCCCAGATTGGTTGTTGGAAACCCCATCTAGCAACAACAACACAACTTCCTTTAGTTTTTCACTAAATTGTAAGAAGTTCATTTCTATGTCGCAGTCATTTCAGTTTATTTACACTAACCTTTCGCAGCCAATCATTTTAGACCTAATCTAACAGAGGTTCACTCAAAGGATACCATAGTTTGGCATGTGTACTGAAAAGAACGCTCTTGAACTTGCCGTGGATAAGACAGTCTGAAAGGCAAATAGCTGAGCTTGCTGACTTCTGATATGACCTCGTCCAGAACAGAACCGCGCATGCGTGTTGCATCCTCGTAACCCTCTTCATAACACTTCCTTACTGCCGAGTCTTCAGTTTTTAGCTGACGATAATACAGTGCGAACCACGTTTCCAAGGTCCCCTTGCTATAATTCAAACATTTACAAACGAAAAACCTAAATTTTTGTTCATCTGTTAGAGGGTAGCAATTTGCTGCCTCAATCACACGAATGATGTCGTCGTCGGGAGGGCATTTAGTAGAACTAACAGCGGTCCAGGGAGTGATTTTGCTTTGCCAGAACTTGGATTTTCTTAGTCCATGTGAAATCAAATCCCATAGAACTTGTACAAGTTGATCATAAATCAACTCGCCAACGACTTTACATCGCGTATCGTCAAGAGCATCTTCAGGATTCAACGCTGACATGTGACGAGTTATCTGTTGGTAGATGTTCCGTACAACTGAAAGCTCTTTAGAGTTTGCGGCATTATCCCAAGTGTATAACGAATTGAGATTCCCAACTGCAGGAAAAGATTTAGATTCTTCTTCAGATGAAAAACTGCTAGTTTGTAATTTACTTCTTAGCGATCCACTGCGACAGAATGATACAGTGTCCTCTTCCTCGAATAATTGACTTCTTAGGAGTTTGTTTACAGCCTTATTGTGTTTCGTGCTACTCTCAACAACAGGCTTAACAGTAGCGTGGGTGAAAGATGAATCGGCACCAGTTGTACGATTGTTTCTAGTTACAACAGTGTCTTCTTTACAAGCGGAGATTAATTTCCCCGTTTGCAGAGGATTCTTGCGACGATTATTAACAGGGGACTTTTTCAGCAAAATACTGCTTTTTACAGGTAGTTCTCCAAGAGCGATTGCCTCTCTTTTAGACTCAAAGTGAACTTTATCATCACATGTGACAGGAAAAATAGTCATCGTTTTAATGTTGTCTATAGAGGGCAATTTAACACCAGTTTCCGTATTACCTGCGTTGTCTGAACGGCAGGATTCTTTATCACGCTTTGCCCCATCTGTGCGTGACTGTGCAGATGTGACAGCTTGTTCCATGCGTGACTGACTGTTTCCTTCATTATTATTTTTTCCAAGTGAATCGCTCTCATTTCGTACTTTAGAAACAGCCCATCTTCTCTTTGCCTTATTATATGCTATTACCATATTACCATTCAAATGAAAGGTCTCCGAAAGTCTGTCCCCATCCTCCTGTTCAGTCTCCTCAAGGTTTCCTTGAAAGTGCCACTTACCACGACTGTAGACAAGATGCGAGCCTGATAGACATATTCGGGCATTTTCGTCCTCGTCCTCGTCGTTTTGACTCTTTAACAGGGCTCTCAGGATATTCGGCGTTTCCACTTTGTAAAAGTCACAGCGATGCTCGTGCACGTCCTGGAAGCAGAACATTACTATTAGTAACGGTAACGTTTGTTCATCTAGGAAAACTGTACATATTAATAGCTAAGTCGGAGAGAAACTGATTAGAACGGAGTTACAGCGGGATGAGAAAGGGAAGCTATGAACTGGGAAGGCAAAACAGAAATAATCAATTATTCACAGAGAAAGAAACATTAACTGCTCATTTTAGCTCTTCTTTCTTACCCCATCTCTCTATCCCCTCTCGAAACTTTTTTTGCTTGGTGGATTTGAAGACTTCGACAGCAACTCAAAAAACGGTTCTCACAAGCAAAATGTTTTTACCATACTCAAACATGGTTTACATATTATTACGCAGCCACATTCAAGTCTTATATATTTGTTTTGCAAAAAAACAAACAGGCCATACTCTATTGGCAAGAAGACCTGACCTCCTTCCTACTTCCATAAACCCAGTTGACTATACCTGAGTATTTCTAACTTCTCCATTCAAAGCTGTCGTCCTTGAGACTTCACTGGAAAGAAGACACGATGAAATACACTCATCAGCAGTCTCTTTCTCAATTGCTTCCCCATCACTCTGACCAACCTGACCGTTGCCCAGGTCCTCACTTGTTCTTGGAAAGTGAAGGCTGCTTTTAGTTTCTGCTGAACACTCGACAGGTGCTCCTGAAGATTCTGAAACCACCGTGGGTTCACTGGCTGCATGTTTATCTTCCTTAAAGTCATGTGACAGATCATTTCCAGCATCTGTAGCATCCAAAGTTTGGCCCTTGCTGTTCCTGCTATCATCTTCGACAACAAAAGACACATTATGAGAACTATGTAAAATGCGGTCTTTGTTGGTTTCGTTTTGTATCTCATTTTCGTTTTTAGGTAGTTCAGGTACATCTTCAAACTTTGCGTTGTAACAATCAGCTGCTTCAACAGCGATCGTTTTCTTGTTTGCATCGGAAGATTTAGAAATGTTCGCGTCGACTGATTCGGTGCTCTCAATTAGTTCGTTTCTCGGAACAACTATCTCAACAGATCTGTCTGTTTCTTCTTTCGTTTTTTTCTCTTCCAACTCTTGAAGTTTTGTAGAATGAGTTTCTCCGCTTTTTTTCAAAGGAATCAGTTTAACCACTTTAGATGTGGGCAATTTACCACCGCTTTGTTCCGTACTTGCGGTAGTTTCAGAAAAATAGTCTTTACCGCTGTGATCATCCCTGACGTTATCTTTTCCAAACAAAGCTTTTTCTGGTTGTTTCTCCTTGATTCCTTCTGGATAACTAATACCAACAAAATCGCCTAAATCGGTCTCTATAACAGTGTCATCATACGCAAAGTGGTCGTCACAGAACTGCAGGGAGTGTTGCTTGTGGAGCTGTGCCTTCTTGCTCTTAATAGGAACGGCTTCTCCCTCTTCGTAATCCTGGCCACGATTCTTGTCTATTTCTTTTTCCTCAGCTTGTTTTTTCTTGAGTCTTTCTTCTTCTCTTTTTTTCTGCCGGCGATTATGATTGTTTATCTTCTTCTCTATCTGTTTGTGGATGCGGTCATCTAACATTTTTTGGATCTAAAGAATTTAGAATTGCAAGTTTGTTAAAAACATTTTTTCAAGATTTGTAATATTTTAAATTGCTACGTTTGGGGCAGTTTGACTGTTCTTCAATACAAGTCTTGAAAACAGTATAGTGGCCCCTTTGTTTCTTAGTTCTTAGTAACCCTCCACCCGAGCCAATTCTTTGCTCCAACAATTGTGAACTGCTCGTAGAATCTCTAACAAAATGATACTAGATATTCACGAACCTTGGATCTTCTCTTGGGTACTCAAATAATACAAAATGGAAACTATTCGTTCATTAGCTTTGGAAGAGAGAGGGCATGCAGGGGTCATATAAATCCTTTCGTGCTTAGTATTGCCCTTTGCAACAGACGTTAAAATGTTTTCAGAAAAAGATACTCAGGTCGCATGTGTAGACAACCCATGTACAGCGTCAATTTCATAATGTATAAAGAAAGACAAAAAACACGCCGGCCATGTTGGTGTACAAAACAAAAGGTTATCTGAAAAAATCCATTGTTAAATGCACACCAACCTGGCCTCCATGACGTCAGATGAAAACCATATATTATCGAGCTGTGTCTATTTCAGGAATACACCTATTTCAGAAAAGGTTGACCTGGTGCAATAGTGAATACCATGACCGAAAGGAATTGTGGGCCTTCAAAAAGTTTGAGTCTATTCAAGCTGTTGCATTATAAAGCTCAAATCCTTCGCGACTCATGCAAGTAGCTGTCATTTGAATCAAATTTATAGCTTTATTTCGCAGTACTTTGATTCTATTCTAAATTCATTACAACCCACACTTCCTTTCGGTCATGGTATTCACTATTGCAGCAGGTCAACCTTTTCTGAAATAGGTGTATACAATTGTCTCAATCACTTGAAAAAGCAGCGCATTTGAAGGACTCGGAAAACCTTAACAAAAAACTGTCTTCCAATCTGCTACTTTCGTCAACAAATAGAAACTTACCCTATTCTTCTCTGCCATTCCAGAGCAAACTTCGCGGCATGGTTTGTCCGGTGACACGCTAAGGGCTCTACTTTTCATCAACAGTTTCCCTATAACAGCATTTACTATCTTAATATTCCAGACTGATAATTTCGTATGGTAACATTAATGAATCGCCAGGTTTAAAGTACATGGTGCCAAAAGACAAGAACTGGAAAACAGATACAAATTTAATTAACTGAAAGCAATTTCTGCAAGTATATCTCACTGGAATAAGCAATCCCAGATAAAATAATTTTCAAAAACAACTTTAGGTTCTAAAGTTAATAAACCAGATTAGATGGAAGGAAGGAGGAGAGGGAAGGATGGATGGATGGATGGATAAACAGTTGTATTAAAATGTGGGGGGTACCTACAAGTGTGGAAATGAAAGAAAAGAGAAGAAGGGAAGTATAGACGGGAGGAAAGGGGATTATATGTTCAGCAGTGAAAAAATAAAGGAAAAGAGAAGGCAGATTTGTAACAAGCATGATTATCACATGCTTTAACAAAAGCTATGAAAAATCAATAGTATAGTCAGTAATGAAAGGGGCTGAATAGGCGTGTGCTTCAGGTGTCAGACAAAATAAGTATGACGATGACGGTGCCAATTACATCGCAGTTGGCCAATATACAAGAAGTTTAAGTCGAGGCCAACCTCGCAGAATTGAATAAATGTATGAAAACTGATAACTTGCCCAATACTTGAAGTTATCACTCAGATCGGAAGTCCTGAGTAATAACTTACTGTTGGCTGTAATAACTCGCATGCTATTTTTTAGATTATACTTTTCGTGTCCAGAATGGTCAACTATTTTCATATATGGCAATAATACTTGAAATGAACAAAACATGCCTCGGAGTCTGGCCGAGAGATTTTATTGTTGGACTTATAATGTAGAGGTTGAAATCGAACCCCGGCCAGTGGGAAACGTCACTTTTTTCTCATAATTTCTTTTTTTCCCTTCTCTTTTTTTCACTTCAAATGGAACAAGATCGATTATAATAAAAATCTAAAAAAAAACTTATTTGCCGGCCTTCTTCTCCCACACACGCCTTTGATATTGGATTTCTATAACACTTCATCTAAACTGGTAAATATTTCCTTTCCAAATACTGTACAAATTGTAGCGAGCAAGTAAAAAGTTTACCCCAATTCGAGATATAATTAGCTTCAAACTAATTCAGCACCAAACGGCCCGAGTCAAGACTACCTGGTGCCTTTTGTTGTTTATGGGCACTAGAGCGTATTTCGGAAATGCATGGTCTATTGCAAGTCTCCCTCTGGTTCTGTTCGATGCCTCTTGTAATCATATACGCCAAAGTTTAAAGGAGTTTTATTTTGCAAAAAGAATGTTCACTGTTATATGACTGGAACGCAGCAAAGCTATTGTTCTTTTGTTTGTCAACTGTGTAATGCAATCTTATAGACTGCTTTAGGTGGCCGGATAGTCGAGTACGAAAGAACTGTTACTCTGCAAAACTTTGGGAATATCCCACCCGGATTCACTTTTAATGTAATACCACTACTAATGCAGCTACTTACCGCGACTGTATGGCTTGGGACCTGAAATAAAAAAAGAGCATCAGAGCTTCGTCGTTACTTAGGATGATTGGAAAACCCCAAATTACAAAGATATAAAACTAATAATTATAAACAGTCATAATGTTGCTGCGCCGCAGGCTGGACAGCAATTTTCAGTCTACTAAAATAGAGTAATCTGAAGCCAATATTGAAGGAACTTACACAAGCTAGGATTTTAAACTGTCGGGAAAGCGGTTCCACAAATCATAATATCACAATAATTCTTGAAGACAGCAGACTGAAGTTTAGACTGTCTGGGAGCGGCGAGTACGTGATTATCGCCGGGGAGGGGCTTCTTTTCGGAAGGGCGTTGCATTTGATCGATTTAGGAATTTGACCCCATGGGAAGAGGGTATTAGTTTTGGAAGCTTCTGGTATTTTACATTGAAGAACACCTTTCTATCGGGGATTTTTTTTAACATTTCTGCGCGCCAAAGCGCTTTTGAAGAAAACAAACCGTTGTAGCATGGTCATGTCTTTACAATGTGACTGCGAAACCGTTAGCGCATCCTCTTAGACCCAGGGGCGGTCCGTTAGGCAGGAGAAAAATTCAGGGCGAGCGAAAAAGCCAAGCGGGAGGCGCACCACAAAGGGACTGGCTGATGTTGTTTGTGATTAGTACCTCAAGTGTGATTACTTCACAACACTTGTGTAGTCATAATTATAAAAATGTATCAATATACTACTAAATTGGAACACCTTTAAGGTATAATTCACGGATATCGGTTGGAAATTCTTTGATGTCCGTATTAGTTGCATCTGCTTTTCTTTTTTTTAAAGAATTTGGTGATAAGACATTTTATTGGGTTTTTCAGGGCCGGATTGGTATATATATTTTTAACGTGGGGTAGTTTGTGTAGGTCATTTTGTAGAGGATCACGTGTCCAGGTACTGGCAAGGGTACAACCAAATGAATGAATGCCGAGTAGCATTCAGAGATTCCCTACCGCAAAAAACTAGTAATTAACGTTTCTGATAGTTAAAGGGAACTGAGTTCAGTATTTTACGGTACACAGCATTTCTTTGCTGCAAGGGATGAGTTTCAATATGACTGGTGATCTAAAGAGAATCTGTTTTAGTCAAAGGTTTATCAAAGACATTGATTTTTCAACACACCAACACGTATTACCCATAGTGTGAACAAAGCATATAGCAGTCGTCAAGGATTTGCTTTGCCCCTGCCATTCAAATAGTACAGAAACCTCAAACCAAAATAGTAACGCTCCCTCAAAGGTGGGATACGATAGTAACCTCACCTGAGAATATCTCGAGTGGAGATTCGTCCAGTGCAAAAAGAACCTCTGCAAGAAATGTAAATGTTTACGTAAGATGGGTGTCCTCACTTAAAGGAGCATTTCCCCATTTGAGAAATTATAGGAATATACATGTAGGATCGCACAGAGCCCATTTCTTTGGTGATAATACTTTTCATTCAGTTTGGACGATTTAGTTTTCAAAAGTTAACATGTTAAAAGTTCAGTAATGATCAGGTACAACGGGTTTTGTTATCAAAGTTCAGATTGCTCTGTCGTGCCTGGTTTTCACTGGGGAGATACGTATGATCATATAAAGCATACGGAATTCAAATGAAAAGACAAAGGAATACGACATACCACTTAACTTAAATTTCTTATGCTTGTTCTATACTCATGCTTTAATTGTCTCACCGGCAAAACACCAAGCATAAAATATCATTTACAGCATCATTAGAGAGTAAGAGAGAGTTTAAGCAACCAGTAGGACTACGTCGAGGAGGAAGGAGTAAATGAAAGGCTTAAATATCAAAGACAATGCACTGCATGTGAACACGCAGCAAAATGACCACCTGGCCTATTACAACGTGAAAACACAAGTTTTGGGCTTAGCAGAGAGCGTGAACGCCGAAATACAAATTATTCCGCTTTTATTCTGGCTTTACAACTGAGGTGTGTATTTTTTTCCATCCGTACTCCTTCATACAAAAACAGTAAAAATCTAAGAAAAAAGGGTAAACAAATAAAAAAGAGATGTTGGCAAAGCAGTTGCCATACCAGAGCTATTAGGGACCCTTAGCAACTGGGATGGCAACGGTTGAGATGACAACTGCTGAAAAGTTCTCCCTCTTATTTTATTTATCATCCATTCATTTTTTGTTTTCTGAGTGAAAGATTGTCAGTGAATCGAATAGGAGACTCAAGTTGCGAAGCTGAAGTGATAACAGGGCCATTGGTTTGGTGACGTTCACGTTCTACAAAACCCAAAAATGTGTGCATTTACGTTTTAACTTTTGCTCGACGGTGATCAGATTGCTGCATTTCCACGTACATCTATAGTATAATCCTATTGTCTCGAGATTCCTCGTTGCCGTCGCCGTTCTAATTGCTAAAGGTTCCTAGTACTAACTTAAAGTCCCCTGATGCTGAACAGCAGTGTTTCACGTGGGTTGCCTTGGAGTACATGTACAATTTAGTTTAGACAGTAATTTTTCCTCAACAACAGGCTATTCCTGTAAGTATCATTCCTTGCCCACAAGAAATATTAGACCAATACTTCGATGGGAAAAAATTATCTATCCTGGTGATACCCCTGCAATATCGAGGAGACATACTAGGTGTTTATAACTTATATATTGATGAAAATCGTTTTCCCGATAAAAATGAATATGAAGTTTTATTTACCAGTATTGGCAGACATCTTGGTATTGCAGTAGAAAAAGCACGCTTAGA
>JAOEHT020171213.1:0-11620 GCA_025448195.2 Parazoanthus atlanticus
ATTGAAAATAATTATCAAATATGCTAGGAAGATTTTTCCTATGCCACAGATGGATAAATTTTAGCGCTTGGAGTTTGTAGACATTATTAACTGTTAGCAAATCAAGTAGATTTATTAGTGGTAGTGCATGTTCAGTGTTTTTGCCATACAGTGTTGCAAAGAAAATGAGTCTTATAATATGGTTTTGTTTCCTTTGAATATTTTTCAAATGGCTCTGATAGGCACTTCCCCAGGCAACTATTGCGTATGTGATGTATGGATATATAAGATTGTAGTAGAGCTGTTTTAATTGCTGGATAGAAAGATAATGTCGTAGCTTACTGAATATACCAATATTTCTTGATATGCGTGAGCAGATAAATGAAATGTGGTATTTCCAGGATATTTTGTCATCAATTAAGACACCTAGGTATTTTATGCGGTCTTTTTTTCTAATAAAGTGCTTGTGCCATCGTTATTGTTTATTTTTATTTCAATAGGATTGATCAGTCTCTTTTTTGGTGATTTTATTATCATGTAGTTAGTTTTCTTTAGGTTGATTGAAACCTTATTCAGATCGCACCATTCTTTAACTCTGATAAGTTCCTGGTTTACTACTTTTTGAAGCTCTACTATAATTGTTACTATAATCATTACATTATTATTGTCATTATTTTATTTATTAATAAAATTATTATTATTATTATTATTATTATTATTATTATTACTATTATTGTTATTAATTAACACTGTATACTTTAAAGCGCCTTGCAAACATTTTACAAAATCTAGGACTAATGAAAATTATATAAAACAAAACTAAGGAAAAACAAAAAATACTATCTACTATCTGATTAAAAATGCTGTGGTTATAACCAGGCATGACAAAACTTTTTAGTAATATAACAGCTAAAATGTTCTGGTGTGTTAAAATGCTTTAGCCACTTCAGTAACCTCCTTCAGTTAAACTGATTTAAATAGTTCTTATTTACTGCTAAAATAGAATAATTACTATTTATAAAATAAATAAAACTACTATTAAGCTGTTTATCATCATTAAGAAAAAGAGGATAAAAAAGGGAATGGGTATTGAGGTTAAAGAAAGAAGAATGGAGTAAAAAGAAGACAAACAGGCACACAGAGGAAGGGGAAAGGAGTGATGACGAAGGGCCAATGGGGAGGTAATGGGAATGGGGAAGACACAAGGGAAGCTGGGGGAAAAGGGGAAGGGATGGGGTTAGGTCTGGAAAGAGAGGGGAAATGGGGGAGAAGGAGAAAGAGAAAGGGAAAAGGGATAAGGGGGAGGAATGGGAAGGGAAAGGAAACTTATTTCTATTGCTTGCCACTGTAAGGCAGATTAAATTGGCTTCAAGTACAGCAACAAAATAGAGTTCCAACAGCAATGGTATATTAAACCCACAAAAATATCTTAACAGGATTACCAAAATTAGCACCAGCTTTTCTTCAGCTTCAATTAAGAGGGCAATACAAACTCAAAACCAGTTCTTTCTTTATGTATCTAAAGGTACATGTATGTCATTAACAAGAATATGAGTTCTTGACAAATACCAAACCACAAAACAGCTTGTTATAAACCAGTAATTAATATAAGTCAAACTATTTCTTACGTTTTAGTTTTTTCTTTCAGGTAATTTAATAAAGACTATAATTCAAACTAAAAACTGTCTGACATTCAAACTATACAAACACAGGGTTCCCACTGAAAATGAGGAATGAAAATCCATGACTTTTCCATGACCCCAAGTTATAATTTTCCATGTCCCAAAAAAGTTGCTTTCTCGATGTATTTTTGCTCAATTACAAGGAGGATGTTTAAAACTTGTACACAACTGGAAATAGTTAGGCAAAAATATTGAAATTCCATGACTTTTCCATGACCTTAGCCATTTTGCCAAATTCCATGACTTTTCCAGGCCTGGAAAATGCATTTTCAAATTCCATGACTTTTCATGACTGTAAGAACCCTGAAACAGAGCTGGATAAAACAAACTATTTAATATCTAATATCTGCCTTGTTTGAAGGTGGCATACATTTAACTCAGGATTAGGAAACTGGACCTTTCCTGAACATAGTGGCTCCTAAGGGCCAACTAGAAGTCGTCTTTGGTTTTTCCAATGTTGAGGAGATGATCAGTCTATGACTCCTGGAGAGGACACTAATCCATCGCAGGTTAGCCCCCAGCAGAGGTTGATACTCATTTAACATACAGCTGAGTCAACTGGAGCAAGTAGAGTAAAGTGCCTTGCTCAAGGACACTTGGAACAAAGTGGGTTCAAACTCATGACCTGGGGTTTATTAGTCAGATGACCGCTGCATCAGACTAGACAAATTTCAGAGTAAATTCTTTATCTTGGTATACATAATCTGGGACTTAATTATAAAGGATTGAAGAAACAGTCTAACTTAGGAAACCGTCATATAAACTGAAAATAACAGCCCAAATCAGTTTGCAAGGAAGTAAACCTAATTGTAGATGAAGGTTTGACCCTGGGTAGCACAAACCCACTTTCAAACAACCAGTTCCTTTAACAGTGAAGAAGTTGGTGCATTTAGTGTATTAATTAACAGAATTTTAAGCAAACATAAAACTGTTCCAGCATCTGAAATTTGCACTTTCAATCCAGCTAACAGATTCCAAACATCTTTAACATGCAATTGATATTTTTTCAATACTACAAGTGAAAGAATAAAGCTTGTCTGTTCTTTGAAAAATAGTTTTAAATATTAAATGTGAAATGATGATTCAGTCTTTTGATTTGTTCAACTTATTAGGGTAATGCATTACAAAGTATGAACCCTGTTGTGATAAAGTCAAACACTTGCAAATGTTTTAAAATGTTTATTGATAAATTTTAATATAATGCTCACTTTTTACAGCTGCGACTTTAGAAACAAGAGTCAAAGCATAACCACATTGTACAAATATTATCACGACCTGTCAGCCAACTCCAAAATGAAGATAACTAGTTGTCAGGAATCGAACATCACAGTCAGCATTTCAATCTTGTCGCCAGTTACTCAAAGATGGGTGTAGTTTTTAAGAATACCTTGTGAAGCAGACCATGAACTGCCTGATTTCGGTACCTCTTCTGGGTCCGTCTTCATTTTAATGTTTATGTTCATAACATATTCAACCAACATGTATATTCTTAGGACTTACTTTTCAGTGTTTTTAACCATCTAACAATGGGGAAAATGTTATAAATGTATTTGACAAAGCAAATACAGAGCTGCTACCCTGCTAAGATTAAGACTATCAATTATGTAGGCTGAAAAGGCAATTATACCACTTTGTGCTCACAAAGTTACCAAAGAAGCCCAAAAAGTGTATATTAACTGCTATTCCCCTGCTAGAATGAAACCCAAAATTGTCACTTGGTATATCTATTCAATGGCCTTGTTACAGAAGAAAGAAACTGGCTCACAGAAAGGAGTGAAATTTCTTGCCCTGAGTCAATTGTTATTCAAATTTCTTAATGTAAAAGATCACCTGCAAATTCAAGTATTGATTCTCCAAACTCCAGATAAAACTATCTGACACGTTTTAAGTCTTTTTTAAGCTGTTTCAGCAACTCTAACCAAAAGTCTCTGAAAATCTAAAACGTGTGAGACGGCACATTAGCTAACTTTGTAGTACTTTGAAGCAGCAAGTGGCTGGATAATTAAAATTCTATATATTCACAATATATTTGAACACTTCTAAGCTTCAAGAAATATTTATTCTTTGGCAAATATTACAATTGCTGTTTGCAGCTACACAAGTTAGTTGAGACCTGCGAAGTTGCAAAACTCTTGAAAGATTCAAGAACTGTCTGGCAAGGCACCAAAGCAACTCTGAATACATTTACAGCAAATTCGTGCAAATTAAACGAGTTTTAAAACTTTTATTTATGCTTAAGATGGGAGGGATTAAATCTTCAACAAGCCATCTGTGAATTACAATGAAGACAACACTCTACCACTTAAAAAATATGTCCAAATGAGAAATACTCACAGCCATAACTAAATATAATATGTGAAATATATTTGTTACTTTATCGCAAAATTTCGTTCGATCTATCAAGAGTATTTTAAAATAAATACATTTCAATTAAAACAATTCGAATGAACGCGCAAAAACAGATAATTTATCGTTTTACGAACGCGCAGAACTTTTGACCCATCCAAAGACTTTTTCTAATCATTAAACTAATTCCCTCGCAACATTACTTTGATTCAAGTCAGCTGAAGTTTCTTCGATGGGGACTTCTCCTCGTACTGAACAATTTGAGTCAAATTTTAATGGACTTGTTTCGCCTCGAGGGAGCCCAGAAATTTGCATATCGATGAATACATCCTCCAAGAAACTTTGAAGAACACAACGCCAAAAAAACCCACTGAAATTAACTAAAAACAACAGAGTGATCTTCGGTCAACAGATTTCCCTTTGGCATTAAAAAGCAACTGTATTATTCATCAACTTCCTTCGTATGGGAAACAACTTTTTGTTAGTTTTCAGGCTTCGAATGAATGAATTGAATGTTAGCAAAAATTATGCAAATCAGTTGGCCTTCTGCGGAAAAAAGTTTCAAAATCTTTTTCCTTGCCAAAACATTTCACAACAAAAATAAATAACCCGATTGCCACAAAAGTAAAATAAATGCAAATGTTCTATGAACCTAGGCGAAATAAAGTTCTCAAAACCTTGGTTGAAGACACGTTTAAAAAAGATTTCTAACAAACAGACATTCGCAAACACGTTCTTTCGCGAGCTCAAGTTCAGAGGAGATATCAAATTGCGACTTCATGTGGAGTTTGCTCCAGAACATTGAAATATGTAACGATCTCTAAACTCACTGCACAACTGTCACCAACTAGAATTTAGTAGGAAATAAATGTCTTCAAAAGTTGAGCTACTTACAATTTCGCCGCTCTCTAGTTCTCTCTTGTATCCTGGTCGAAGTATTTGCTTCGGATCCTGTAACCCCACAGACAATGTCGAAAGTTCCATGATAAACTCCAAATGTATTGCCCTTTTGGCAGTTTCTCTGGGCTTTTACGAAACAAGCTGCTCTCTCTGGCCAATTCTCTAAGCCTGCGCACGGAAACAACACAAACTAATTAAAATTCAACAGAAAGCAAAAAGCGGAGAATATTTTAAATACGGCCCTCAAAAGATTAAATTTACCAGTTGGAACATGTAATATTGAAATGATATCCCCCGAAGTACGCGAGTGAACAATTTATCAACCCCCACCGCTTGCAGACAATAAACTACCCAGAACATGATAAAAAAAATAAATTTATCAGTTTTACTTCAACGAATAAACATCTGAAGGCCTACCAAAAATTCAAATACTTTTGCTGAACGGGCAAAGTGCTTATAAAGCGTTTCAAATCTGGCAACATGTGTGATATGTTAAGTCCAACAATTACCTTCAACTGATTGGAACTTGTGATAAATATTTCTTTCAAAGCGCGTTCTTTCGAGCAGAACTTTCCAACATCGCATTCAGCTGAAACTATTACTATGGCTCGCCAACAACAGCCAACATTTACATGGATTTTACAGCTATTTAAATATATCATTAGAAGGCCAGCATAAATTTAAAACTGCTTGAACTCGACAAAGAATGAAAACAATCGACTGGATTTCAGTAAGGCACTAAACTTGGGCAAGTTGGAATTTTCTTGGGCCCAATCTTTCAGAAAATGGCATAGATTCACTAAAACTGTACGGCAAATCTTTCAAACTTCACTTCTTGGTGCGTTCGCCTCAAAATGCCATAAATTTGCATAAGTGAGAACTTCTGTCAGCAAGATTGAAGTCAACTCGCCGCTCCGAAGTAAATAAATCGAAACCAACTGAATGACAACCTTAAAGTCTCACCAAAAACTTGGATACAGCTTTCCTGCTTGTCTTTCCTGCACTTCTGAGGGAAGTTACAAAGAAGTAAGAAATTTCTAAGCTTCTTTCACCTTCCCTCGATCAAATTTCCGAGCTGATACTTTGAAAAATAATTCTCAACAAAGGGGAAACTTTGGGTGACCTACCCAGAAGGCGTTGCGCGCGCCCTATGGTATTTATAAATGATTAATCCCCAATTTGAAAAAATATATGAAAATCCTAGAACACGCTTTTTTACTTTCGAAAGTATAGAAATTGATCTATGTTTTAGTTCAGATTTCATTTTCTTATTTCACTTACTCCAGGGTTTGCGGTGGGAAAACAGGCAGAGATCGGGAATAATAAAATTTCGTCTGTTGTTTTGAATAACAAATCACTTGACACTTGTCCTCGAGAAGTCGAAAAGAAATTCAAATTTTACAATAATTCAACAAACAGTGGGTTAAGATGGTAAAAAGAAGCAGACAGAAATGTCAAACTCAACCAGTTAGAACACAATCCATTCTGAAAGCTGTAATGAGTAACAAATACGAGTTTTTTCGACCAGAACGGAAACACTGCTGTTCAATTCTCTTCAAATCCGTAGGCTGTAGCTAAGTACCTGGAACTTCGCGTGAATATGTTTGTCTGGACGACTTTACCAGCTTTAAACATGTCAAAACAAAACCTTTAATGTTTTCAGTGTGTAGGGGGAATTGACAGATTTGCCAAAATCGAAAGGTAGCGAAGAACGACACAGCGCTGAGCGAAATTCGACTGATGGAAGAGTGAATGACATTTCAATAAACAATACTTATTATATACAAAAGTTCGCGTAGTTTGACGAAGACAAAACATGTCTTCGATTTGATAAGCTATAAAAAAGCACTATGAAGTAAATCAATCCTGTTTTTAACAGTTTAGGACTTAAAAATATCTCAAACAATGAGTTGTTTTGCGATACCCTTTTACCCCACAGTTTTGCATCCGCGACAAACAACATCAAAAAGAAAAACTTACTCTTAACTACAATCATCCGACAAACGTTTCAATGTTCAACAAACTCCTCTCTACATCCGATTAGAAGCTTGCGGGCAATTCGATTATGGATCATCCAATCAAAACAATTACTCACTTAAATGAGTAAGTTATGTTGGTCAAATTAAATAGCAAAGTCCGTTTTACATTAATCTGCCAAGGTAATTCTGGTTGGTTCACGCTGCGAGATGCATTACTATTCAAAGCTGGCGAAGTTACACAACTGTGCTGAGCAGCTATAAAAGTACAGTAAACCGACTGAGTCAATTTCTATTTTATGCATGAAACAACAGGTGAAAGAGTTTAGGAAAATGATATACTACTTATCATGTTGAATTATTATCTTACGCGCTTACTGAAACAAACTCAACGGACACGCAAAATAGTTTTCTATAACACATCTAAAACCGATCGGCGCAATTTTAACCAACTAGATATTTCATTTTTACAGACTTTATAGATTTAGTGAAGACAGACGCAACAGCAAACATATTTAAAAGGGCCCACTATTCTCGCGACTCGTGCAGTGAGTATGTTTCGCAAAACGTCTCAGAAAAGTGCTTTAAGTAAATCTTTCATATGCATTTAAGAATTTTTAATAGTCTCAGCTGTCACACATCTTTTAAGAAATAGTCGACTTTCACTTCCCGTTGCGCGTCGAGAGACTAATCGAAGGTCTTATCTAAAATAAAGAGTAAGGAACCAATCTTTAAATGACAAATGTTATTATTAGAAAACTCCTATAGTTTAGTATACGCCCTGACTTAGGAGTAAAGATTAAAGAGCATACAATAAACGGCGTTCACATGTTTCCTGTAAGACGCTGCGAAAATGTTTTTCCTTCTCATCCGAGAACGTTTAAGCAAAACAAGCTAAACGAACGGCGAACGAGCGAACATATAAACAGACCCACTGCATGTGTGTGCTTTTAACCTCGGCCCAAATTATCAAGAGACAACTCATCAAGTTATTTCAGGAGTGCAACAATGATGCTAGTCGTCTTGCCATTTATCTGCCCAAGATGTTTGAAAAGTAGAATGCAAAATATAATTCCCCAAACGCCTAATTCCTCAGAATTTTACCTACTCTCTGCCATCAAACTTTCTTTATACATAAAACATGTGAATTACATTCGTATATATGTTAGGGTGTTGGTTGCATGAGACTGGGGAGAGTGGGCGTGCCCCAGGTTCTAAGAAATATCAACACGACTAGACTGGAATTAGCAACAGTGACAATTTTTAGCTCGCTATCTTATTGCAAAGTAAAAAAACAGTGTTTTTGAAGCATCATTGTGTGGGTGCAAGAATTGCACAATAATACGTAACGCCATCGAAATGTCTACAAAAAAATATTAGTTTTGACTCACCTCTATAAAAGATACCACGCTAAAAATTAGTACCTTTCAGTGCTAATATTAACATGCTCTTTCCAGCTATTTTGATAGTTTCCCAATTGCACTTGATTATCGGCAGAATTTTTAAAAAAACCATCGACCTCGTCTAATCTGAACATCTATCCCCGGAAAGACCTCGACTCCATCATAATAGAGAAATTTCTCCGACAACACGACGATTTTCTCTAGGTTCGCACAGGCCGCACAGTGACGAGGCCCATTTAAACTACTGAAAAATCTGCGTACTTCCAGTTGTCATGAAAAATACAATATGGCGTAGTAATAATTTAAAATGTTATGCTGTTTAAACAATGAATACGCAGTTAACTTTGTACAACACAGATTCCCTGAAGTGGTTCATTATTCCTCTCCATGATAACCGTTTGTAACTCAAACTCATGGCTTACCATCCAAGAGAAACTATTAAACTCTTCTAAAACGTCACAAAATCTATTAATTGGCCAAGACGATTCCCAAGAAAAAAAAATCAGCGTTAGTAGACCGTCAAGACCGTTGATTTAATACATGCAGTTCACTCGAGCTCGAGGGCTTTCGCCTCGGTTTCGTGCAACTTATAATAAAGACACGAGATGCCGAGCTCCATTCTGATTTTAAATTAAAAGATGCGTGCATTTTTTTCTTTTCATCTACGAAAACAGAGGGTGTTTCGTCTGGCGGGAAAAATTCAGGGCCAAGAAAGGAAAGAATCTGACCCAACGTCGCTCGGGGTCCGAGACTGATTGCCGTTGGGTCTTCGAAGTGTCTTCAGTTGTTATTTTTGTTTACAAGGACTGAAGCCGTTAGAGTTGGTCTGGGATTTCTCACTTCTCATGTGAGATGTAAATTGAGATCGTTGAAACAGATGAGGATTGACAAAGGTTGCGAATCAACCTTGACTTGGGAAAAAACTGCTGCGAGGTTGAATTTCTGCGGCAAATCTTCGTACAAACAAAAAAAAAGAACAGACAACTATATCGTCCTAAAATGAAAAGATAATCAATAACTAATCACGAATAGGATCACTGGTTTCGATTACTTTAAATCCTAGGCCAATTGTAGAGGAGTCACTCACTGTATGCCGAACTTTTCTGACACAATTTATTAAATGGATCAAATAGTAAGATGGAGGATAATAAGGATAGTTAGCTGGCCAAGTTTTATGATATAAGACAATTTGGATATTTTGTAAGAAGCTATAAACGAATTTATCATATGACCCGTATTTGCGCGCTCGAATGTTCTATTCAAAAGCGTTGAGCACTTTCCGAAGATTTCCGAGGATTTCCGACGATTTTCAGAAAAACTTGCATGATCCTTAAAATCCGTTCCAAAACGTTTTGAGTACTTTTCGTAGTTTTTCGAAGATTTCCGAAAATTCTGCATGACCGCTTTAAGAAATTTGTACCAAAACGTTTGATGAATTTTCCAAATTTTTCTGAAGATTTCCAAACAGTCTACAAATTCAACTCCATACAAACGTCTCATAAGAAAGGTCGGGCCGGACTGGAGAATACTTGGCTCTTGGTCTGTACGTCATGACCTTGACTGAACTAACATTAAGTACAAATACACCCGAGAATTGAATTGTTTTGCTAATAATAAAGCAGGAAATAATAAGAACAGCTCCGGATTGGGATTAGGGTTGGTATTAGGGTTCCGGTATGATGTTTTTGAGGGGGTCCAAATCCACTGTGAAACCAGCCCTTCTACTTAGTTAATAAGTATACATTGTCTAAAATTGATAAATGGAGTTGACTCTGGCTAAACAGCTTTTGATGTCTTAAAACGTTTAACTGAGGAAGGTCGCTGAAGTGGCCGAAACGTTTTAAGACATCAAGACTATTTTACCAGACATTTATCAATTTTAAACAATTTTACCATGCCTGGGATACAACCACAGCATTTTCAATAAGTACATGTTATGAGATTTTGACTGGGAGGCAAAGTTTTGATACTCAGCGAAAATCTCATATACTTGCTGTAAATTGTGGCAAGCTTGAGATGGTATTTGTCTTGATATATAACTGAAATGCCAGCTGTGTATAGCGTCTTAATCTTTTAACCTCGGCCCTAGATTTTCTCCTGCCTGAAGGACCACCCGTAGATTCTGAGGATGCATCGAGGGCATATGTTTGACATGCTCCCGTGAATTAAGGGGTAAAACACCAAATCGAGTATCGTCTTCCGTTATTACTGTATTAGTGTATTACTGTAGCATAACAAAACTCTCTGGGGGGTCCACTGGTATTTAGTGGCCCTACTAGGGTTTTCATACCAACAATATTAATCTCTCGATGAGCCACTGAAAATTATTTTGAGGGGCTCTCCTCCAACTGAGTCCAAGCTACAGCCTTGAAATGCCAGATCTAGTAATTTCTAGTGAAACGCTGCTGGGTAAAGCAGATTTTTAAATTTTTAAAAAGAAGACAAAATAACTAACATTCTTCAAGAAACTTTTGAACTTTTAAAACATAATATAGGGTTTGCGGGTATTTAAAGCACCCCTTCTCCCTGACCTCTAAGGCTTTGAAGAAATTGCTCTAGATGTTTATTAGTTTTGCAAGTTTCCGGCAAAAGAACTTGCAACAAAAAGAAATTTAAGAGAGAGAAAGTGATGAATGCAAACAACAATAAGACACTCACAAAAAATCACTTTTTGGCTAACAAATTTACTGCTGTATTATTAAAGTGATATGAATATAGTTGAAAAACTGAGGTTGCAATAACACTGACCAATACTTTTATTCAAAAGGTGTAAACACATTGCCAAATGCAAGAGTCTCACCTTAAATTGTAAGCATGAGTGTTAGTGAAGCTTAGAAAGTCTTTGTCTTATTGACATGATACTGGATACATATAGCTTTCACGCCCTCATAAAAAGCATCTAGTGGATATAGGCCTTCTGTTTACACTTGGAACAATTTTTCTGACACACTTTTGTGCTGTTTCAAACTTGACATGCACTGCTTTCGAAAGTGATATGTCACATATCAGATAATTTGCAAAAACTGTTGCTCTTTACACTGTAAGTGTAATGTTATGTAATGGAATGGAACGATTTGTGCGTTATCACAAAATCCTGTCCAGTATAGTGTGAACAAGGTCTTAGTGAGGAATATTCAGACTCTTCAAAAAGTTCAGAGTCTGCTGTATTCAGTATAATCATCAACAGGGCAGTTAATCTGACATTAGAATGCAACCTAAGAAAGGTGTAAGAAAAACTGAGAAAGACAAAGCCAAACTGTCCTAAGTGGGAATCAAACCCACAACACCCCCAAGGGCAGATTTACTGGAGGGACCAACAGCACCCGGCCCCCCC
>JAOEHT020171283.1:0-11619 GCA_025448195.2 Parazoanthus atlanticus
GGGAGATTTATGTGCAAATTTGTTTTTATCTGTCAACTTTCGGCTACAATTTTTTCTTAAATTTTAATTTTATTATTCATTTTCCCACATATTTCCGTTAACGTTTGAAGACGGCGTACAAACGTTTTTTTCGCCTGGATCGTGCAATATCATTCCCCTCTCCCTCCCTTACGATGCTTCAGGTCCGTCCCTTATTTAAAGACTCTGTTCATCTTCCCTAATATAGAATTTAGACATAGTTTACAAACTTAAAGCCGATCGATGACACTTTTATGCTCGTAATTTCAAGACTGTGTTTCCATAACTTTTGTGTTTGCATCTTAAGACCATATTTACGGTGGCCCAGAAGTGCCAAACAGAACTTTCTATTTGAAAACAAAACTTTCTTTTTGAAAACAAATCTTTCAGTATTTGTTTACCGTCTCGTGTTCCGAGCGTTCTTTAAAGAAACAGAGAGATATACTTGAAATCAAAATATTGCTTTGTTAACAACTTGCAAGAGTATATCGAGGAGCGGAAGTTTTGAAAAATGATTTCGCGTTACACGTTTTGTTATTTGCACCAACTGAAACTCTCAAAATATCCGAACATTTTCCGATTCTCGGTAAGGGGCAAAAAGAGATGCGCGTGCCTACCCCAAAAGGAGATGCGCTTACGCATCACAAAATTAGATGCTCCTGCGCACACCAAAATGCTTTGCGCACGTGCACGTCAAAATGATATGCAGATGCGCAGATGAAAATGATAAGCGCCTGTGCAGACCAAAATGATATGCGCCTGCGCAGACCAAAATTATATCTTGCCTATATGCGCCTGCGTAGACCAAAAGGATGTGCACCTGCGCACACCAAAAGGATATGTGCGTGCGCACACCAAATTGACATGCGCCTGCACACACCATAATAGTATCTGCACGTGCACGAGAAAATTGGATGCGCCTGCCCATTTCATTTCAGTGTGCGCATGTCCATCTCTTTGGAGTGCGCATTATGCCCCTCAATGAGACTCATCACTTATTGATTGACTTTGTTTTACCTCACTAGAGTCACTAGAATATGAACTGATCGAGTATATCATCATATTTTGATCTGCATAATCTCAACCCCACTGTTCCTGCGCGTAAATAAATTACAAATCTATATCCAAGAAGGACGAAAAATCACAGAAGGATGAAATGTAAAAATTATTCATGTAGCGTCCATGACATTTACCTGGAGCCAATTGAATATTTGAACTTTACTCTTGTAATTTGCATGCATGTGTAACTATTGTCCAATAACAATAGCTACACTTGTAAAGTCTAAAAGTTCTATTAAAATCTATTGTTTTACTCTTCATTAAGGAATCACACTAGATTAAGATCTTGAGGAAAATAAAAACAATTATTGATTTTTGTCGAAAGTAAAAAGGTGCTGTAAGACAGATACCAATGCTGAATGAGTTGAATGAAAATCTTTAAATATTTAATTTGTTGATATATTTTTTAAAGAAACTTATTTCATTGAAAGGAATCGCTTTATAGAAGGTACCTTTTTTACAACTTTTTTCCCCCCAAATACTTCATCATTGATCCTTGGACAATAATAGAAATAATTTTTACAAACTACAGTAATGAGTCAAAAATGCATGCTTAGAAATGTGAGTGTTAAGAATAAAATGCAAATTAGAAATGAGTCAATTTAACAGTTGTAATTCCGTAAATACAAACACGAATGAAACTGATCGACTTTTTTTTAAAAATAACATTCATATTCAAATTCATATGTACACAGGATCTGCGCTTATTCCCTGTGTGGTGCATGAATAGATGTGTGCCAGACGCGGGGCAGAGTGAATATGGCTGTCGTATACGGCTTTGAGCGTATAGGCCGTTTTGGCCAATGCAAAAACATGTCTTTCGCTGTTCACAAAACAATATTTTAGTACTATAAATGCTTTCACTGATTAACAACATATGACCTGACTATGTAACCTGTTATCACTTCATTATATAAACCGGGTTTTTGTATGCATTGAGCGTGCATCTAAATCTCGATAAACGCTCCCCCGTGCGTCTAAATTGCAACATACAAAAGCATTTCTGAAAAGCTATCAACTACCAAGAAAGTGCTTTCGAAAAGGTTTCCAAATAGAAAATGAAGTAAGAAATGAAGGTGACAATCAGAAAATGGAAGGGGAGCTGCGGGAATGATCTATACAATTTTAAAATAACTCGGTCGGCCGGTACTAATAAGATATACTGAATAAGAAAGTGGCAAATGTTCCAAAAAAGTTGTCCATGCTTTAGCTCTTTGTGTCTATCGAGTTATTGATGCATTGGGAAGTTGGGAGAGCACTGAAGAAGGACTTGGCTTCGACACGTGCCACTCAAACGCTTCTTTTGTGCCCTCCAAGTTCCCACGTACCAGCAGCCCCTCAGGTGACCTACGGTTCCGGCACAAGCGTGATTTTTGTCAGTTTAGAGCTGTTTAGACTTGCTAGAAACTACTCCCAGAATGCAGAGAAATGCTACACTAGAGTTACTATAATTTCGGGGGAGCATGCTCCCGAACCCCCCTAGGAACTCGCGCCCCGTGCGCTCGAGATCCTTCCTTCACAAATTAACATGAGGCTGCCATAGTCGCCCCACCCCCAATAATTTTGACCTTGCCACGGCCCTGCTGTATATAATAAGGCTTTTCTGTTGCCCAATGGGCCACTCCGGGTTCTCTTAGAATGACCGTGAAAAGTTCGCTGGAGGGTCCGTGAAACTTGCTAAAGTTTAAGGGGGCGTTTCACCTGAAATTTTGTTGGTGATTAGGAGGATTGGCCCCCTGAGGTCAATAGGTCATACCATATTATGCTCACAGGATATGGCGCTTTGTCTCCAAAAGACAATAGATTAGAATGGTATATAAGTACGGGACGTCTCGATTCAGAAAATCATTTTCAATGATTTCCCAAGCGCAGTTATGATAGATTGGCTTCAATAGCGCAGCATTTTAGGAGTATGTTTGGACTTGTTACGATAATCGCTAATTAAAATTTGCGTTCAGTCTTAACTTTACAAAGCACTTTTTCAAAATCAATGCTGTGAACTTTTGATTCCGGTCAGTAAATCAGTTTTGTTGCTCAGTTTCAACTATTGACTTCAGTTTAAGATTACAAAATGGCCTTTTGTACCGATTTGCTTGTAAAAGACAAGAAGTAAGGAGACTAGAAACTATTTTTAAAGACCGCTACCAAACTCAAAAGGAACGGAAAACGTATAGTGATAAGAGAGACGTTTGTGAGCCCGAACATGGAGGGAAAAACATGAACAAAAGTTGCACGGACTTATATCAAGCGGAGCAGGAAACACGGCTAAAGAGAACACAGAATTGGAGAAAGTACCAAGATCTTTCTAGGCAAGAAAGGATTCGAGTAAACGTTAGAAAACGTTGCATAAGTCACAAACGGTTATTACACAAAGAGACAAATCGATACAAATACAAATCTGCTAGACTCTTGTAGTGAAGAAAGAGACTTTTACGCTTATTCACTTCTTGAGGCATTGTACCGGTTTGCTTGTAAAAGACAATAAGCTTTTCCTTGACGGAGCTTGCGCAGAAGCTGAAAACTTGACATCGTCGTTTTTACCATTTCACCGCTATTCTCAAACTCGGCCTTCAATCTTTATTGCCCTCCTGCTTGCTGTCTTTCCTTATCCTTTCTGTTTATCTCTTTCCCTAAAATGCGTATATATGTTCCTGCTTCGATTGCAAAACGTTTTCAATTTCAATTTGTTAATTGCGCACATAACAGAATAAAGGAAAACGAGACTTTTCCGCTTTTTAAGCGAACCTGTGTAATGATGCCTACCGAAATTTTTAGTGTTAATTTTCCGTCATTGCTGTGACACACTTAATGTTGGTCTTACAATCTGGTTTTTTGTTTCACCACACTATCCTTGTACAGGATAAAGGGTCACAGCTGGACTAGTCCGACAACGTTCTCTGGAGTACAATTTGAAAAGAGGATGACAACATGTGCTGGGTTTTCCCAAGGGCGGCTAGGTACGAACAATTTTTGTGTTCACTTGCGGTCACAAAAGTCAATCCCATAAACTTAGTCCCCTAAAAGATCTTAAAGTGTCCATAACCTAAAAAATTTTAATTTCTTATCTGTAAGTACACATTAATACAAGAACGTTCGTGAAAAAGTTTGCGATTTGAACAAAACACGATTATTTTAGAAACTTTTAAAGTCTATTTTTCTTTAGTCAACCCGTTCCGCTAATCAATAAGGCTGATAGGCTCACGAGTATTGTCTGTGACGTACATTCAGGAACCAGCGTTGCCTTGTCCACAACTTGCCCACACAAAACAAGCGAAAACAACTGCTTGAGTTTTTGAACACGAAGAAATAGCCAGAAATCTCAAAACCTCGCATTTGTTTACACGCGGCTGAAGCGAAGTGTTCCTTAATATACGTCACATGACGTCATGGCTCATTTGTCAAGAAAGGCAAACGGTGTGCCAAAATGGCGGAAATTTTGAACGTTTTCAAAAATTCGTAAAAAGATTGTGTTTTGTTCAAATCGCAAAATTTTTTCACAGACGTTCTTGTATTAATGTGTACTTTCAGATAAGAAAGTAAAAATTTTAGGTTATGGGCACTTTAAAGAACAAACATTGATTGCAAAACATCTGCAAATTTCAGGTCCCACGTTCCTTAATTTTGTTTCCCATTTTGTTTGAAGCCATTTTATTGGTTGCAAGAATTACTGAAATAACCTAAATTTCAAGACTTAGCTAGACAAGGCTTTGGCCACTTAAAGTCGACTGTGCAATATTTTGGAATATAAGTAAGATCATAAAACAATTGCGATTTTGAGCCGCTGATGTGAAACTGGTTTGCACTGGAAGCTTGTTAGGAGAAAAATAATTTTTTCGTATCGAGCAAAGTGGCGATGCCATGGAGCGACATATGTTGGTATCAGCGGCTCAAGATCGCAATTAGTTTTGTATCGCGATTTTGTTTTTATACTTTTCCAATAATGTACAAAACACACTGCGCTGGTGATTGGTTGCCTGATAAAATGTCAATACCTTGCGCACGTTCCTACAGCAACTCTTCGGCGACTTCTGTTTTGCGAGCTGACTCAAAAAATTATTTCCATGCCAGCTGATGTGCCGTTTTCTTTGTGATTCTAAGAGCCTCTTTTAGTTTATAGTCAAATGTATGATACGTCCATTTTCTACTCAACAACCATTTTAATACTTTGCAGTTTTAGACCCTTTTGTATTTTTAACTTAATTTAAGTAATTACGTAAATATTCAAGTATTGAATGGCATATGAACGACTAATCAGTAGCAACATTTGGGCTCTCACGTAAAACAAATCAATGTGCACGGTAAAAAAACAAAGCATATTTATACACTCCTTTTGAACTTTGTTGAGTTTCATAACCAGTTAGCTCAATTATGATTACAGTGAATGAATTAGTGTTCGCGACTCGTGCTCCCTCGTCGACATGACCTGACAGCTAAAGGAGTAAATCGGCAATTCATGTATAAACTCAAATACCTTTTGAGGTTTATGAAAGTTGGGAGGATTCATTGAACTTGCCATCAGTACTAAAGATAGGTTTTTAGGGATGTTTATATTTTCCTGTGACAAGAGATTTAAAATTTATCCAACTTTCTCTTCGAGTTGTTTTGGCTACTGCAGACTTCTAATTTAAATGCAGTAAGGTCCAGTAAACTTGGTTGAACTTGGTTGTTGTCGATTGTCCAGAAGCAATAGTTAGAAAACTATGACTGAACCAAGTAAGTTCAAAGTTGTCTTTTGTCTGTATCAAGTTTTAATATTAGTTTATTTGTAATCTGATCAATCGTGGAATCCAAATAGCAGAAAGGCGATCGGAATCAGAAGTCGAGGCTGATTTTAAAAATGTTTTATTGCGGATATTTTTTGTAATTTTTGCTCAGTAGAAAGCCGCACACAAATTGCCCTTGCAAAATGTTTGGGATCTTTTCCTTACTTGCTAAGCTTTATGGTTTAGTAGTGCTTAACAAAAATAGAACTCTGATTAATCGCAAGAAAGTTGTTAGTGATTGTAGTTTTTGCGATCGAATTGCGATTGAAAACTCATTCAATTTACAAAGCCATCAGCCGAACATCTCTATCCAATTACGCGCGATAGTTCTGAGCCGTCGATACCGTATTACAGTGGCGTCTCTCTCCCCAGGAAAATTTTAACTAAATCCAGGCGACAATGCGCGTCATAAGTGTTGCGCAATATATTTTCCAAGAAATCCAAAATGGCGGCCATGTGATCGACTTTCCCTGTGTCAAAATTTGAAGCATTTCCTGATAGATTTGCGTTTGAAAATGCTGCGAACAAAGCAAAAAAATGATTATACGGCATTAATGGCATTAAATGCAAGGAATTTGAACGGAAAATGTTACAGTTTATGAGTAAATTGAAACTGCACAGACAACCATGATTCGCTGAAATAAAAGGCCCTTTCACGCAGTAACTGATCATCAATAGGATACCTAAAATGTGTGCAATTCTATAATTGGTTTCGGTTCCATTAAACCCTAGACCAATTGCAGACCGTTTTAGGAGGAGCCACCCACTATGTGAGCACAGTTACTGAACAAACGTTAGTATATGCAAGGAAAATAGAATTGAAACCGTTAAATGAAAATTTGCGTCTAACGCCAGAATAAAATACAGTGATTTAAGCCCGCGCGAAGAATAGAAAATAAGTTGAAAAATGTGCACATCGTTATCTCAGCGCTGTCACTACCACTGCTGTCCCAGCGCTGTCACTGTCAGCACTGTAAAATTACTAGCAGCACCATCGCTATCACAACGCTCTGCTCTTTTTCACTGTCACAACGCTGTGCACATCGGTGCCTAACCGCTGTGGGATTCCTCCTGTGTACGGTTCCCAAAGAAGTTAATACTACCCATTGTTTTGGTTATAGCGCTCTTCTTTGAGTGAAAAGCTTGGACTGTACGTGTTCTTCAAATGCGAGTACAGTAACCCCACCGGGAGGTTAGTAGGCATGGTAACGTGACTTACAGTTGATAGATTAAATGGAATTAAGATTCTAATAAATTTTAAAATTAGTTACTGCAAGTAAGCGCAAGCTCGCATACACAATTGCTTGGATATGCGAAGTGAAGTGTTGAGGACCCTTTATAAGAACATGCTTCATGTGTATAGCTTACGCATCTGACAGAGACAAGTAAATCCGAATACCTTTCGACACACGTACACTCTCCAAAGAAGTAGTTTCCTTGCCCTGAGTGGTACTCAAAAGAGTGGCACCAAATCCCATAGACATTCGCGTGTATTGTATTTAGACTTGTTATATTTTTCCTCCAGATTTGTGCAGGCATTTAACCATTTCCTTGCCCTGACAGCTGCTAGCTTTTTATAGTTTACATTTGCGTCAATTTTCAGTTGCATTCATGACCGTAGAATGCCTTTTCATCACCTTTACTATTGTCGATATTACTATATAATAGGCGCTCTGCTTGGCTATTGGATGACAAACGTCAAGTTTATATCAGAATCTAAAACTCAATTTCATAAAAGTCTCAAAGAACCACAGGCAGCTCAAGCTGAGATACAGCATTTAGTACGGTAGAGTGATGTGGGTGATAGATTTGATAATGGAATTGGTGCAATGGAACAACTGGAGTTTCCCTACCTCAATTGTCGCTTCCTTGTGTCTTCGTTGTACATTCTGGGGCCGTTGCAAGCAACTTAGGCTCGGAACGGACCTAGAATGTAAAATGAAGAGCGCGCGAAAAGTGCGGGCTACTCGTAGTGTGGTTTGTTCTAACACTTGCTATTTCGTATTTGAGTAGCAAATCACTGCGCGCGAAAAGCACAATTATGTTCACTTGTTTGTATTTAGTTAATAGATATCCAAAGTTTAAGTAGCCAACAGTGGTTCGCGAATAGGGTTGCTTGGTTTCCAATATGCTAACACTGATATTCCAGGCTAATAGTTATACTAATACAAATCAAAACGCGAGAAGATTACTATACTCACTGGTTTTGCAATGGATATTAAAAGCTTTAGTAGCCAATCATAGTGTGCGAAAATTTGGTATGTTCTAATTAACTGTACCAAAAAAGATGGTGGCTGTACATTTTACCATAATACCTTGTAAACCTAACACAGCTAGTAGGCTTGGACAAAGCCATTTGCTTTTGCGATATTCATCCCTGTACAGTAACAACGTTGTGTATACTTGGTTTGAACTTTTTATAATTTTCTGTGCATTTTTACGAGCATTTTTAGGATTTCGTGTGCAAAGAACTATGTGTAAATGTACCAGTCGCCACCTTTTCTAGTACGGTCAATTGATGTCATTTATCACCATAGCCTTATTGTATTGAGCAGTAGTGTCCACAGGAGCTGGTACTTCAGAAAGAGTAAACATAGTCCTATTTGCAATTACGTAGTTTTTCCGTACTAAACGTATCAGCACTGTTCGAAACCGTTGGTACTTGACCGAGTAGATGATGGGGTTACAGCAGCTATTGAGAAACCCCACAAACATTGTCAACAAAGAGGCGGGCCCTTGTACTTTCTTACCTTGACCCAGTTCGATGAATAACAGAACACAAAATGGCGACCAACAAGCCAAGTAAGTCAGAATCACCACAAGCAGCGTTATTATGCCTTTATTCCTCACTATTAAACTTGTCTGCTCACTTCGTCTAGTTTTGATACGTCCAATTTTTCCCACTGCGCTCGTGTCCGCGATTCTGCGAGCTTGTTCGCGAATGGTTTTGCCGATTTTCCAATAAACACAAACCATTGTCACCAAAGCGAGGCCGTAAGTACCGCTGACCACAGAAAGTCCAAAGACCAAGTTCAATCCATATTTGGACCAGTCATCTTCGTGACATTTGCCGATGTAAGCTATAAAGCATTCGTACGAGCTCAAGCCGAACAATGGCGGCAAAGCCCATAGGGTCGAATACGCCCATAGGATGACCACTATTATCCAAGCGCGGCTCGTTGTAAACTTTGTGGGATAAAGCAGAGGTTGTGAAATTGCCAGATATCGGTCGACAGATAACATCATAAGGTGCATGATTGATGAAATACAAAAGCAGAAATTCCCAAAACCGCTGAACTCTTTCCAGAATCCTCCACATCTCCACTGATTCCAATAAAGGGCGTCTATTGCGCATGGCATTACAAGCAATCCAACAAGCAAATCGGCCAAGCTTAAACTCACCAGAAAATGGTTATTCACTACGTTACGCATTGCATCGCTTGCAACAAACACATAAATTACAGCTGAGTTCCCTATCACTGTAAGTATCAAGACTATGATGTTGAATATGACGAAGAAGATGACAAATCCGAATGGAAGGTCAAATTGCTTGATGTCGGCGTCGTACTTCGTATTGCAACAATCGATAGAAGAACCATTGATTGCTCCGCGGCTATGTTCACAACAGTTGTACGCGACAGGGCTTGTTATATTCATTCTTCTTGAAGATTTTACAGTACTTCAAGGCATCTTTATCAAAATATTACTAAACTTTTTGGGTAGAATTTGATCTACAATGACAGTCGGTGCCTTTTGTGGTTAGTTTCGTACTTTAAAGAGCTACAATGGCTGTTTCATATCCAACTTGTGGCACTGAGCCGGTTCATACATTTTGGATCTTTTCTAAACCTTGTCAGTAGTCGTTTTCTGCATTCCCCGATTGTTAAAAAGAAAGGTTTTGATTTGCGCTGTGTTGCATTTTATAAGTATTTTAAAGATATCTTTGTGAAAAAAATATTTGTTGAGACTTACTCCTTCCGCTTCTTGTGTTGACTTCTTATCAGTGGCAAAACAAATTTCTTTGACAGTACCTTCGAAGTTCTCCTTGCACGGAAGCGTAGCTGATATGTAATCATAAAATCCACTTTCTGATATTTCGATGTACTGAAGAAACTGTCAGGAAAAACAAAATGAAGCGTCAAGATAATTTTTTGGGAAAACAAAACACTTTAATCTATCCCCCTTCATTTTGCATTTTGCATTTCCTGAAACCTACTGGGCTCATTAGCAAAGTCTCAATTGATTTGCCAATTTCAGTAATCGAAAACGACTTAAAAAATATAAATTAAAAGGATTTGATGAAAATCCCCCCTTATCCTTTCTATTTTAGTTTTCTATAGTAATATTTAGAACACAACTAAACTTCCCGATTTCGGAATCAAGAACAAATATATCAAACTGGACAATCCGGCTTTTTTTTAGACACTAGTACAATTGATTGTAAGATATTGCTTTGAGAAAGTAACAGTGCAGCATCAAATGGTTCTTAAGTTTACAATTATGAAAAGACGAAGCGTTAGTGTTAATTCGCGCTTTGATTAGTTTCAGAAAATTCTGAAGTTTGGCACATGACACTTTGAACGCAAACGAGTTCCTACAGCGTTTTTCCCACAAATTTTGCAGCTAAAAAAGGGATTCTAAAAAAATCTGGATGAATCACAACAGCCGTTGAAGTATTTTGTTAATTTTAGAGAAAGCGAAATCTTTTTCAGCAAATTAAACGGTGTTATTTTCACGCGTCATTATCATCATTTGCGAAACCAGGATTCGGCATTTTCACTCAAAAAAATGACGTAATATTGTTTCAACAAGAAAACTTGCCAGATATAATTAGTCAATATGGAGATTAAAGTACCTCTGCTTAGCTGAATTGAAACTAAAGTGCTTTGCGCCGATATTACTCACAAGGATTTATGAAATGATTCTTTTCACTTCTATTTTAAGATGTTCAAGCTTTATTCCGTCATAAGAAAAATAAAACATTGCTTGTGCAGTTTTTCCTAAAAGTTTTAAATCTAATTTCTAAAACAGAGCTCACGCCGTGCTGAATCTTGATGACAATGAAGAGTGGATGTCAGAGTGTCACTAAAAACGTTTTGTATCAACATCTTACCACATTTTTTACACAATTTTTTTCGATAATTTACAAGAAAACTCTAATCGGCTGTAAAGCAAAAACGATGTCAATCAACAATTCCTTAAGATTTATATATTATACACCTAATATATAACTCTAACTGTATTGCAGTATAATTATCAAACAATATTTTAATCAGACATTTCTTAAAATTGTTTCCTAACACGTTTCTAAACCTATATTCGTTTCCCAGATAAACCCGGTTAGGCGACAACACCGATTGGTTTGTTCGTCATGGCTTCAAATGTAACATGACTTAGGGAGGCATCTTATAATATCGTGTGTGCGTGTGTATGTGTAGGGGGGGAGGGGTGGTGGTGGGTGGGGGCTTTGGGATTTGTTAGAAAATGAATTGTTCGATCTATCCAGACAAAAAAAGATTGCACGCTACAAATAAGTTCTAGGAAAACTCACAAAACTTTGAAGTTCGGCCTTTAGCGGTTCGTTCGGGGTTTGAATATGGTGCGGGGACTTTAGTAAGCCCCCCTCCCCCATCTTGATTAGGGATAAAAAAAAAAAAATAGTTTAAAGGCAAAATGTAGCTGAACCTATTTAAATACGTTCTTCAATAGCCCATTTCCGAATTACGCTCCACTGCTCACAAACAAAACCTTCAAGTCGAGGCTAGGTGCTCACTTTTCA
>JAOEHT020171366.1:0-11616 GCA_025448195.2 Parazoanthus atlanticus
GATATTCCATACACTCTTTGTAGTGACCCAACTTACTTGTTTATCACTTGGAAAGGATATTCCATACACTCTTTGTAGTGACCCAACTTACTTGTTTATCACTTGGAAAGGATATTCCATACACTCTTTGTACATGTAGTGACCCAACTTACTTGTTTATCACTTGGAAAGGATATTCCATACACTCTTTGTAGTGACTCAGCTTCACAGTTCCCTTCCCAGTACGTTGATGAGTTCTAAGAAATAATTGACAAGATTCAGCCCTGCTAATATTTGTCAGGCATAGTTTGCAACATTTGCAGACCTTTTTCATAATCAAATCTCCACAAGTTCCTTTCATAAAAAATAAATTTACCGCCAGTTCAATCATGGGTTTAAGAGTTGTTCATTGTAAGAAAGAAATTAAGCTCTGGACTGTCTCAGAGTAAACTGACCAATTTTCTTATAATTCATTTTCCATGAACAAAATTCCATTTCATGACTTTCCAGGCCTGGAAAACAAATTTGCAAACTTCCAAGACTTTCCACATTTTCTATGACTTGTATGAACCTTGCTGTATGGCCACAGTTACATGTACATGTACATAAGACTGGACAATTAAATTTGGATCTGTGTAAACATATCATTTACACATTGCAAAAACAGGTCCCAATTATCCTGTCCAAACTACATGTAAACATGTACCAAAAGTTTGCCAAGGGTAAACATACATTATTTTGTAGTACAAATTCTAAAAAACACATTTAGATTTTGAACATCATCTTATCAAATAAAGGTAATGACCACTTTCAATCACAAAGCCTTGCTCTTCATCACAAAAATTAATGTTCCACTAGTTAGCAAACTAACCTTGGTCACTGCCATTGCCTTGATCTTGCCAGTATGCCGCACATGTGGTCCACGGCACAGATCAATAAGTGGCCCACATCTGTTGGTAAACCAAGTATTTTTAATTAATACTTCATTTTTTCAAAAAACACAAAATAGCTCCTCTGCTTGTGCCAATACCACCCAAAAACCCAGTTTTAAAAAGTAAAGTTGAACTGTTAATGAATGTTAACACAAATAGTTTCATAACTTCTGTTCTCGACAGAAAATTTTAAATGTAGCTAAGTAGAGTTTACAATTCAAACTTTATAAAATGATATAAAGTCGAACTGTGTTTTTTGAGATGTCACGGATTATCCTCACATAGGATCCACTTGTTTATCTGTATGTTTTCTCGAGTGCAATGTGTAAATAGGAGTTTTACAAGAGACATTGCATAGTGTAAAATAATGCGTCAGTGTTTCATATGAGTTGAAACTGAGATGTGGTGGTTTTGTGGATTTCATAATAACAATATTCAGTTTTCAGTATAATTATCAATACACAGTGATTTAGGTTTTCGCTAATTACTCCATACCATGAAGATTAGTTTCTGTTGCTATACATGTATTTGAAAATGTACACGTGGATCATGTCACTTGACGTGTACATCTGTATCTGACAAGAGTGTCACAAATTAAAATTTAGTTCTGTTTTGGGAATTTGTTGTGTTCAGTGGTGTTTTGTTTTGCTCTGTGTGTCTTTTATATGTTTATTCAAACAAACATTCAAGTTCTTCATTTCCATTGACTTATTTGACTGCCACAATTGTATACTTTCAAACCAACTAAACCAAACCCAAGCTCGGTTACATAATTTTATGTAACATAAAAAATAGAATAATTATAATAATTAATACATGTATGTGACTTTACAAAGAACTTTTCTGTAATGTATTGAATATCTTAGTTTTTTACTGGGTACTACTCACTGTTACATATTATTTTATACCTTACAGAAATAGATACTTTACACAAAGAAGTCGTCACCTTAATATTTTTGATAACATTGTGAATCATTTAATCAGAAAGTAATAATTATTGAGATAACAAATAAACATACTAAAATTCTGTTTACATCATTTACATAACTTAAAAATTATGTCAACACCTTCCCCTGCACACACTAGACACACATACCTTGCTCCTACATATAATGTACATCTTCCCAAACACACACCACCTGAGAAACTCGCATACACATAAACACACATCACCACTGAAACTGTCATACAGACACATGTTTACAGCACCCCCCCCCCGCCCACACACACACACACACACACAAACACAAACACATCACTCTTTTCCATAGTCATGGTCTGTACCTGTAGACTGTGGTAGTTGGAGTGTCAATTTTCTGTCGCAATATTCTGCACTTGAATTCGTTGTACTGTGAAAGCAATCGTAACAGTCAGAGGCTCATTTCAACTTCTTCTTGTCACAAAAAAATTCCATCTTTTACCAAATTATGTATATACCTTAATCACACTATTTTTACAATGTGCCAGTTCAATTCTTATCTTTTTCTTTGCTAGTTTAAGTTGGTTCTACATGTATACATAGTTTCAAGTTCTTCATGGTTCATACGGATATTCAAAGGAGGGGTGAACTCAAGGACTTTTTAAGTACTTTTCTAGGACAGTTTATACTTTTTCATGGCATTAAATATGATTACTTTCTATTTGAGAACTTAGCATCACCCCAAAACAGATGGCATCTCTACTGTCTACTTGTTTCTGAGGAAGTCGAAGTTAAACAAAAAATATCAGGTACAGTTGTTGTTTGTTTGCTGTTCCAGGATACATTTCATGATGATTTCTTCATTTTCTTCTGCTGTTTACTGTAGCATGATTGAGCGCAATCCATTTGCAGGACACCTGTACAAACATTTTATGAACGAGGAGGCCTGAAACAAACTAGCCTTGCCGGCCATGTAACAACATACAAAATGAAGTTCACCAACATGCTTCTGCGTAAAATGAGCTTGAATATCAAAAAAGGTTCTTATGAGATCGTCTAGGGTTGCCATGGAAACCAATACTAGAGTGGGACTATAATTGTCGATATGTCGAAGAGTTATTCTACCATCATTTAAAGAACAACTGTTTATAAACTTCCAGGATAAGTGGGAGAATCACCTGTCCATGGTGACATTATAACTGAAGAACTGGTAGGAGCCATTTTAGAGCAACAAACCAATAATTGTTTACTCGCAGATCGTAGTTTCATTGGCACTTGGTTATTAGGGTTGACATGCACCCCAGGACACTTTTGCACATGGTATACTTTAAGGATGATGTAAACAAGTTTGAGCTGGTTCCATCTCAACAGTTCGAAAACTTGCTCTGGTGCTGTATTGTTTGGTAGGTTGTATATGGGTTACTATAAGTCAGTACTACTGGACTTTAGGACACCCACCGAAAGCACTTCTAAGCATAGCTATAATGTAGTTTAGCACCATGGATCTGCAACATTCCCACTCATAATTAGACATCAACAGTGACAAACCCAAGGTTAAAACTATTGAAAAGTAAACAAGGGATAAAGAATGGAGGACGATAGGGGGAGGGAATCGCATCTCTCCTTCCTTTGTGAAAGTTAAGTTAATTTTACTGGAACTCAGGCTGTTGCAACTTGTACTGTATATTCACTGTATATTTAACTTCAGTAAATGTACAGGTAGTTCCAATAAATTTAATGGAGCATTAACTTTCACAAGGTACATTGAGATCTGAACACCTGACCCTGTATCATTCTATTCCTTCAAGCACCCAACTTCCACTGATCAATGTGAGACACATACCTTAAACATTTCTAGCAGATCCTCCTTCGTCATTACAAGTCTCTCGAAAGGCTGCTTGTCCTTTAGAATTGACTTGCAAAGAGTGTCAAGATTGGGGAAGTCATTTGATGACACTTGCCTGCAATATCAAGGTACACATGGCAGTCAGTGAGTTATTCTAGCATATACACCATTCTTGTCCCACAATTATGTGCACTGTGCTTTGTGATCATTATAAATACCTTGAAGACTCGCCACCATTGACCATGATTCCTTGCGAATTAAAAATATGTAACTATAATTAAATTTATATTGTGCTGCATATTAATGCACTTGTCTAGTGCTTTACAATTGAGTTCTCGGTGCCAAAGGCAATCATTTACAGTTATGATGCAGACCACAACAGCAGGATCACTACCTTACTATTTTCAAGACGTGTGCTTTAAGTCTTCCAATAGAATGTCAAGGCTGGGGATTGAACCTGCACAATGGGCACACTCACCCATGCATGCAAATGCAGGTCCCTGATCATGAGTTGCAGTTGTTGGATGCCATTTTGGTTTTGGTTTGGTCAGATTACTCCTTCAATACTGGCACTGGAACTTTCGATTGCCAGCTAGAGATCTGGCCAACTGCACCAGCAAAAAAGGTCTGGGAATGCATAATCAAGCATCCACCAGCATGGAAATCTTACAACACCACAGCATGTTCATAATATCTCCAGTCCAACTTCGTTTACAATTACAGGATTTTCTTATTAAAGACCAATTCACCACCAACAATGTTACAGTAATTAACAACAATTACAACCATTGAAACTAGAGTCAAGAACAAGAAGAAGATCCCAGTACATAATTATACTCCACTACAGAGAGCTATAAAGGAAAAACATGTTTTGGAGTGAGGAGAAATAATAGTGACCATACAGTACCGACTCCGGGATTCGTACCAGATCCCGATCGCTTCGGAACTCAGGATCGGGTCAGGACAACAATGGTGTCACGATGGGTGATTATCACCTTCTATCAGGTCGTCCCGAAACTCTATCAGGATTTATGCATAAAAGTAAGCTGGTTGTACATACAATAATTCAAACTGTTGTGCCTTATAACGACTGAAACGATTAAAGTCGTGATCAATGAGCTGACTCGAATGATTTTGATTTTTGCACATATAACTTGATGCCTTCTCTGTAGTTCTTCATTTTGGATGGGAGCCAGTTTTGTTTTTCATGTTCTACTGTTCAGACTTTAAAAAAATCTGCCTCACAAAAATTTGATCGAAATAACAGGGGTTTTTAACTGAAAGTTTGCCATTATTTGAGCTCAGTCTGTTTTTATGTGTGTTAAATCTTGATTCAGAACGTGACAAAAACTCATCCTGTAAAAACTGCAAAACACAGAAAAAATACATTTCTTTTAGTTCGTCCAATGAAAGAATTGCGGTCTTAATTGCCAGACATTGTGGCCTTTTCACAAAATGCAAACAAGTGTTTTTGAAACGATCAAATCTCTTGCAGGAGGTTTTTTCACAGGCATTTTAAGCCATGGCGCATTAATGATCTCAATTCGTTGTTTACTTTGTTGCTTGAACCGGTTTCTCTTATCGGTAGATCTTTTCTCTTTATAATATTCTACAGGTACGAGTTTGTGTTTAACGGCAAGACTCATCTCATGCGTTTTGGATTTGTTACTTACTGTACATTCGCATTTGCATGTACATTTCTGGCTACCGAGTTCTTTGGAATTTGATTGGTTCAAATGTGACAGGCAAGTCGAAACTGCAAAAATTTACATATAACATAATCATTGTCTCGAAATCCGCAAGAAGGCCGGATCGCTGCCTGTTTCGCTGTCAGAGGAAAGGAAACTTAAACCTCTTGACGCAATACCACCACACATAACAATGTTCTTGTGTTTTCTTGTTCTGTATTCCGACTTGAACTTACTTACAGTACTTGTCAAATTTATGTAATAATGATTCAAGCATGATCGGACCATGAGATTGATGCGACCAACCGAACTTTGCTCCCATTCTATATTTATATTATTATCTGAATGTTTACTTTACTGTCGCTGATATACTTCACTACAATTATTATAAACCGTTATAAAGAAACCTGCAGTTCGATTATCTTAACATTCTTCATTGAAACCTCTTCATGGCTCTTGTATTGAATGCGTTGAATTGTGCAAAACTCCGGAAAACTGTTTTGTCAACCACGTCAAAGTTCCGAGCTTGGAAGAAAATAACCCGGCGCTGAATAAATATACTATAAGTATAACTTTCCAATACCGTTGCACCGAAATCTAACTTAGCCAGGTGAGCTGGCGCAGTTATGATTATTTGCTCTTTACACTTTCAAGCACTCGAAACTGAAAAATTCCTTTTCCGTATGTTTACTTTAAGTTGATTTCGAGTTACAACCATTACTGTTCTGAATTAATCATTCCCGATACTTCGAGTCGTTCCCAAATGCTATTTCTAAAGCAAGAATCAATTGCAAGAATGTACAACTCCTTGCTTCTGTGGACTCATTAAATTTATCAGTGTATGATCCCTAGGGTTTCGGGATCTTCCTTTGTTTAGGTGTCGTCCAGAATCCCGACCCGATCCCGAGATCCCGAGTCCCGAAGCTATCAGGATCGGGTATGAATCCCGGAGACGGTACTGTACATGTACAAACAAAAAAAATAGTGTTTCTGCAACTGCAAAAAGCTGGGCAAAATCCTGGTTGTGTGAATAAAACTTCTAAAAAAAGGAAAAGCAAACAAGAAGTAACAGAGAATACACCTACAAGCTCAGTGTTCTAGCTAGCTAAAAGAAACAAAAGGGTGCTCTCATTTACATATCAAAAATATCAAGTGAAAACCTAGCACTTCTCTGCACTTTATTAAAATTTTACATTACAAGAAAGGTTTGTGACGAGAAAACAACAGGATGCTGCACGAAAATGAAAGGGTGTTGAGAAAAATGACAGGGCACAGCACCCTCTCGCTTTGGCCTAGCTAGAACACTGAAGCTGTCTGGCAAAAGAAAGCAGACCATCTTTAAGTCCACCTGGACAACAAGGGCAGAAGAGGCTGGAGTATAATTATGCTGAAGAGAAAAACAAGGTATTTTGTAAAGTGATGAATTTCCTTCCACAGGCGATGAGTAAGTTGAAATAATGTGTCACATACATGTAATGTAAATGAATGAAGAAAGAACCACTCAGAGATCTGATGCATGCAATCTCAGAGTTTTGTGATCTTGTGTTGATGATAAAATCATGCGCTACTGTAGCTGTTAGAAATAATTTTTTGAATGCAAAAAAAACCAGTTTCAGTCATAGAGGAAACATTAAAATTTTAGTTACTGCCCTAGCTTGAAAATATTTTTTCCATTCATCCTTTAAAACCTTGAAGTAGATATTAAATTTTTAGATGGCCATTGTGAAATTAGTTGCTCAGTCAATCACACTTCTGCCTTCGCATTGTAGTATTTCGGAACTGTACACTCATAAATAAACCATTCTGATGGAAAAACATTTGAAGCGAGATAAAAAAAAGAACTACACTGTAAGAAACTTGCAGTGCAGTTGTAGTTGGCATTCAGTTCATGGCGGTATAAATTGGAAACGAAAAATATTGACTGAAATACAGTTGTAACTGAGAGTATAAATAAGCTCAGCCATGCCCAGTCACGGTCGGCCAGTTTCAGCCACGCTCAGCCAATGAGTTTTCATCATTTTTCAGTGGCATGATTGGCCACGGCCAGCCGTGCTTGGCCATGGTCGGTTCTTAACATCATGGAGGGTCAGCCGCAGTCGGCCTTCTTAGTCCATTGTTGGCTAGCCAACTGTGAACACAAATTCCTCAGACATTCTGGCATACCATGCTATTGCACAGCAGATGTTATCATACACTGTGAAATCTAAATGCATATTGTACATTACATTTTTTTGTGTCTCACCACATGATGAACATTTTACTCATCTGTGTCCATATATACATGTATTCATTCACTGACTATAGGTAGTCAAGGTTTGTAAACTGCTTGCCATTGAATTATTCAGAGTACGTAAACTATACACACAGGGTGAGATATTGCAATTAGGACATATACAGGGAAGTGCTATCAAATTTTTGATCACACTGGCTAAAATTTTTGAACGGCTAGGTGTCTAAATTTTCCTATGTTTAGCGTGGTTCAGTGTGAATGGAACACCTAATTGCACAAATGTTTTACCTATCAAAAATTTGTCTGGTACCATGTGAATATAACCTTAGCCTATGATTAATTTTCAAAATCTCACTAAAATTAATGAACAAATAGATTAATCAGTAATTGTCCAAACATGCACCGAAGTCTGATGCAAGCAACTTGTGAAGTCGAGTTACTCAGACTCCATTTATCCTGGATAAATGGCACAATTATACATCAACAACAACAACAACATATATTTCACATTTCGTACTAGAAGGCCAGTTACAGTGATTAATATAATTATTTGTAAATATATTCAAAAGAATGTGGTACATGCAACATACTAATTAAATACATGATTCTTTCTTAAAAATGATTAGTATCTTGCTGTTTTTGAGCTTGATACTATTTATTTACTTATAATATATTTTATTAATTATTATCATACAGGGAGCTCTCTCACCATGTGATTTTCAGAGAGGCCCTGAGTACAAAGTTACAAATAACAATTACAAGTCATAAAATCATGTAAAAGTATAAAAATCTGATAACAAGCTAAAGATGGACAAAAATAGCCACTCACAAAATATAGTCACACTAGTCACAACAGAGAGACTTATTCTATCTTGATATTATATATTAAATAAATAATCACGATATGCAATAACACACAATTACTAATAATTATTATTGGAACCCAAATGGAAGGTAAAACGTGATTAAAACTGGGACAATTAATACACAATTCTAAAGGCCAAGGAAAATTCAAAGAAACAAAAAAATTCAAACCCACGCCATGGCCATTAAATAAGTAAAAGAAAGACAAACTGCTGCTTACATGTAACTACAAGGTGAAGTTACAAAGGAAAATAATATTAGTTTTGATGTGTGAGATTTATATCGTGGCCTTTTTACATGTAGTTAAGCCAGGCCAAGCAACTTACAATGGATTTCACAAAAAGTTGAAAATTATGACAATGTTATAAACTATATAATTTTTTATTAATTATTTTCAGTTTTAAAAAAAGAAAACCACAAATTAAAATACCTGCAAGAATATGATACAGTACTTCTCATAAAGATACAGTCATGTACACATGCAAAAAAGGCAAATGCAGGCAAGTTACATGTACCCAAAACATACTTTGCACTTCCACATCATTTTACATAGGAATGCCCCCTAAGTGGCAAGAGAATCTATATTTAAGTTGTGGATATTAGAATAACAAACCTAACTAAAGAACTTACCCCATGTATGTGTTCCTCCTCCTCTTTATCAAGTATTCGAAGGAAGTTTTGCAGTTCTGGCATGGAAAATACTTCCCACTACAAAACAGATACAAAATAATAGTCTCTTCAGAAAAATAAAGCAACAACCCAAGATAAAATTATTATAATATCCAAACTCACTCGATCAATTTCTTCTCATTTTTTCTTATAGCATGCAAATTTACTTATAATGGAAGATACATGTAAGAATTTAACTCAAGGAAATTTTTCGTGCAAAATATCTACAGTTGTATAGTGATAAAAGGAAATGAAATCCCCCAAATTTTCGGCCTTTGCTGCCCATGCTTGTTCGGTGAAATTTCATCAAACTTTCTGTAGAAACTTTGGCACTTCTGCAGAAACTTTGCTGCTTATGAATATTCTAACATTTTGATTGAAACAAACTTTCTTTGATATTTCATTTGAAATTGCAAATGAACTTTCCGTATAGAAACCAACACCTGAAAAACACTATAATCATATAATACTTTTACAACAAGCAGGGTAATTGTTGGCTGGCAGAGTTTAAATCAAAGTTTGCAGGATTTTCTTCAAACATTTATATAAACAACTGATATCTTTAATATTTTTGATTGGCATTTTGCTCACTGCTGCCATGAATGTGAACTGAAGTTGTAAACAAACAAAATCCGGGAAATGACTCAAATTTTGTTTGACCATGTTCTTCACATAACAGGAATGTTTTAATCTTGAAACTTTGCCATGACTCTTGATTTATAACAGGATAAAATCTCATCAAAATCTCAGTCTGCAAAACCGCACAGCACAGAAGAAATTTGTTTCTTTCAGTTGTCCAATGAAACGATGCTAACTGTCAAACATTCTGGCGACATGACATGTCTCATTTAGAAGGCCACAACGACTCGTCTGTTTGTCATAATTATGAAAAGAAGTGTTTTTGCTGATCAAAATGATCGAATATTAATTTTGAAGTACTCAGAAGGTCGTTTTCAAATATTTACCGGTACTGGTCCGGTTTCATGTTCTAGTGAGGGACTTGAGGAAGGATATATATAGATAAAACCAAAGCCAAGCTGAAGAGCAAGTGTGTGGTCTTATCGGGGAATCAGACGATAATGGAGATCAGTTCGACAGATTCTTCTTACCATGCAGTTGTCTTTGTTGTCCTGTGCTTTTTCAGAAGCCGCATGATCATCGATGATTGACAAACTCAAACTGGGCTGATGATCTGAGTTGGCCGAATATGCATACACAAGTCCTTGCATACATGTAATCATTTATTTCTAAATTTAGGAATGATTTTTTTTTTGCAAAATTTCAGGCACAAGTACATTGTTACAACCTATCTCTCATTGAACTCAAATTTTATGAGTCAATTCTCATGCACTTGCTGCAGCTTCCATGACGACATGTAAACAAATACCTGTACACACGTGACAAATTTCAACATGGGCGTGACTGAATTCACTTCCTGTAAACTTTTAACTGCTTTGAGTCAGTTTACTTGTTCTGAAATACAAAAAAAAACTTTTTCAAATTCGAATGTTGACAAAATAAAGAAAGCTGCATGGAAAGATTGCTTTTGCACTGCATCTTGAAGTGAGTGAGGACCGATGGATATCATCACGTGTTTGCTCGGCGACCAGCTGAAATTGCATACACTGCAGTATCAAGTAAGCTATCTATTTCTAAAAAATCTTAGTTCCTGAAATTAGGTTGGAGTTGTTTCCCTGTTTTGCAAAACACTCATCACAAGTATAAATTTTATTCAGAACGATTTTGCTGTTCAATGCAAACTTTGTCACAGTGAGTATTCTTCCACCGACATCTCACTTTGTCAGTGTATATTCACTGCATTGACCATTGTCATAGTGAATATTCTTTTGCAGCGAAGTTTCAATTTTTGAATGGAATAAAACTTTCGTCCTGACTGCAGTTTTGTTCACAGTGAAGTCTCAATAACAAGCTGAGGTTGTAATTTCTCCCATTGTAAAACAATAGCCAGAAGAAAGTTTGACTGAAGTGTAAAGAATGTTGAAGCTTCGGGATGTTCGCTTTTCTTCGCTGAAGTTTCTACGCAGTTTGATGAACTTCGTTTGCATTTCCTTTCATCACTAAGTACTGTATGATTCATTGTACTTTGAAATTCTATTCTTTATTTTTAATTTATAAATTATACATGTATATATATTAGACACAAACAGACAACTCATAAAAATTCCTATGAAACTACATGTGACTAGTGTACATGTAGCAGTAACTGCACATCTGGGACCCTACTTTAGCAACTTCCAAATAGACAGTCACATGATTGTATTTATTTCATGTACAACCTACATGACTCATATATTCTAATCTACATCTACATCTACATCTACATCTACATCTACATCTACATCTACATCTACATAATTAACCTGCAAAATCCTAATTGGACGTAACGCGGGTGGTCGGCAGGGATTGGTTAATGAACTAGGTTTGCTTTAAAGGCATTGTTGTCATTAAGGTTAAGAACAACCGGTGGA
>JAOEHT020171458.1:0-11616 GCA_025448195.2 Parazoanthus atlanticus
AAATTTAGTTTTTGAAGCAACAAAAATAGATTATTTAGATTTATGAAACATATTTAAAATTCACAATATACCTCTTTTTAGACTTATGATAATTGAGTTGAACCAACATTAGTATTGCTTTTAATTTTAAAATCAGTTGTGGCTTTGCCCTATTCTTTTCCTCCGTAACGGCTGAGAACTTATGCATTGTGACGTCATTGCGGGTCTGATGCCCGAAATGGGTTGTGGTCTTAGCAGTCAAAGATCCATTAAGTGACAAAATTTTTTTTCCCGAAGCGGGAGATTTAACTGTTAAGTTGTATTACTTGTAATGTTATAACAACGTGACGAAAAATTCAAGTTTCGAGACCGAATTTTTACCAAACGAAGTGGCAAGTTCGTAAACTGCGGAATGATTACACAACAACCACATGGGATGAATCGAAAATATCATGGAAATATTCGTAAATTCACAAACATTTTGCATGCAACAAGGGAACAAGTATATAAACACTAGACACTGAATGACTGACAGTGAAGCTCCAAAAGACTACCGCAATAAATCTTAGGATATCGCTTGAGGAAGGAGGACTAATCCGCAGTTACTCTTGGCTGATGAACATGCGGAATCGAAGCACCCAGGTAAGCAGTAAATTGCTTCAGCAGTGAAGTGTCCGATATCAAGCTAAACAATGAAAGACTTTGTAAAGCAGTGGGCCAATCCAGCTGCTGCAATCATGTCGCTGTTCTTCATTATGCCCCCCTGACTTCGTTAGTCTATAGGCTTGCATGGAGCGTTTCCTAAATTAAAACAAAAATCATTTCACGTAGCCCTTACTCTGTATACGGGATATTCGGTTTAATTGCGGCGGACTTTTGCAATCTAGCTGTCAGGCATATTGAGTAACTGGTGTTTATTTCTCGAGTTGTATGTTGGTAAATTTAGGAATATTTCTGATAAATTTGCCCATTCTATGTTGTCGCTCCGTAAGTTTTCTGCAATATTAGAACTTACTATTTTGCTTGGCAAATTGAGACAAGGTCTCGAAACTTGACGTCTTTTCCGCCACATCGTGATAAACATTCAAACTCACAATTTAACTATCCCGCTTCGGAAAAGAAATATTTTGCAATCTTGGATCCTTGACAGCTGAGACCAGAATTCATTTCGGGTATGAGGTCCATTAATGGTAACAGATGCCGTTACAGGATTAGCCGCAAAATTGATACATCTTGATATTCATGAACGGATAACTCGAGGACTAAACCGACTGAACCTTGTATGTTAGATTTTGTTAAGGCTGCAGAGGGGCGATCTATTACTGAGTGCGGAGAAAGGCCAATAACTAATAACTCAGTATATATTAAATTAACATACTAAACAAAACATTATATTGCCAAATATTTAGTGTAGGTTTCTTATTTCAATAAACTGACAGTATTGTTTAACACAAAAATTCGACCCATGTTAATGTTAACGTTATTATACCTGTTTTGTCACCAAGTTTTCCAAAAATATTCGTATATAATCAGTTGAAATTTATTCACGTTTCTCAAAGCCAAGACGCATTACAAAAAGTACATGAAAAATTAAAATGCTAGGGTATATATGTTCATCTAAGAAAACTATAATATAGACTAAGGAAATTTAAAAATGCTAAAAGGAAAGCCGAAGATACCTACAACAAAATTATACGATAAAAATATAAGGAATTACTGCTAAGATAAGTGTTTTCAGTTTCTTCTTCTCAGGCACTAGTTGTATCACCATGTAGCTTTTAGCTGGATACGAGGATGGAACATAGCGAGAAGGTTGAACAGGCTGGATAAGTAACGAACTTGGATAAGTATTTTGAAGGTTGTACAGAAATGTAGTGAAGTTTACTGACTGAATAGCCTACCGGCGAAGAGGCCGGATTTTTGTAAACCATGCTCCAATTAGAAATATATGGCGGCTTAGTGGTCGACTAAAGTTGATACACTTGTTTTTATAAGAACTTTTTTGTAAGAACGTTGAGGCTTAAAAATGCCAAAACTTAACAACTTGCTAAGAACACACCTCTGAGTGAGACTAAGAAAGAAACGCTTATTTCTTTAAATGTTGAAAATGGAACTGAGCCAACCTCTACTAAATATCGTGAGAGAACAGTGCAGTTTCACAATAGCTAAGCATTTGGGTACATATATGTATGAACTGAGTTAGATGTTGGGAAGACCCTTTGAATGTATTTGTACAGATACATTTCCAAAAAAGAACATGAATACTTTAAGAACAGAATGTTTTTGACTTGCGAGTGAAGTGTAAGACGCTAGTTCCTTTTAAAAGAGGCTAGAGTTACATAACATAAGAGACAAGCTTAGTATGCTTCATAATTATGTAATAAACAAACCCATACAGATATTCAATGACAGACTGAACATCTGAAAATATAATAAAGCTGTTCCGACGAAAAGTTCACCTTGGTTCACTGGTCTTGGACGCAAAAACTGAACCCTCTAGGCCTATCCTAAGGAGAGAAAAGTCAATACTGCGTTGCTGTTAGTGTGATATGTTCTCGGTGCTTGACTAATAGTAAAATAATGAAAAACAGGACAAACTTCAAACTCTCGTCTCATTCATGTGAGCTCGAGTTTTCCATATATATTGTGTATTTTGCCATTCGATTGTTTTACTAAAATTGTAGTTTTTATTATTATAATATATTATGATTATTATTATTATATTACTATTATTATCTGATATTATTATTATTATAACTTTTTAAGGCTGGCTTTTTAAATACTTCCTCCCTCATTCAAGCTTAACTCATCGGTTGACAATCACTGCATTGCAAGAAATTTCAAAGTAGTGACATGACTACAGATCCACATTTTTTATAGAGACGAAAAATTGCAAAACAGTTGATAAGCCCGATAGAAAACCTTCTCATCCAAAATTAAAACAAAAAAACCCTTTTTGACCCAGGCTGTTCAAGCAGTTGGGTCAACAAGAAGCAAATAAACTCTCTGCGCGATGCCGGTTTAGTGGGCTGCATCGAGCTCGCGCCTGATTGACATCGTGACGTCCGAGTTTATCTGGGTTTTTTTTATATGCTTAAGGTCCTGACACATGGTGCAACATTGCACGAAATATTGCACACAATTGTTGCAGTTAGTGTGTCATCCCCTGAAAATGTTGCGTGTAATGTTGCAGAAGTAGAATCGGATTCTACTTCTGCAATATTGCGTGCAACAATTTCAAAGAACTGACACACGGTGCAATTTCCACCCTGTACGCAATATTGCGTGCGATCTTGCACCGTATGTCAGGGCCTTAACGGTCAAGATATACGACGCTTTCTATTGCAGAGAAGCGCAGTAAAGCCGGAGCTCGCTTTCTTGTATAATATATTTTACCTCTTCATTATGTGAAGGTTATTACTAATATTTGGGCCGCAGTCTTGTAAAGATATTCCTTTTCCTTTCATGAAAAGCGGGAGACAAACAAGAAACTCGGATCCCACATTGACTGTGCGAAACAACTGTAGAGTTGCAGGCGCTAGATAGACATGATTTTAGGGGACTATTGCCGGCCTTAAGTATAGTACAGCACTTCCCCCCAATTGCAGCAACCGTTATAAACAAACTGTTTAGAGCATAGTTAACAGCTAAATAATGCCGCGACAACTATAATGACAGTTCAGAGGCAATTTTGCTGAAAACAGGACAACCTCACGAACAACTCATGAAGCAAATCGTTATAGTTACGGTTATGAATTAGGAATTGAACATTTGATGCTCGATTTTCTAGCTTGAGGAAGGAAACGAAGTTGAAGGTGTAGTATATATATTTGCTTTTCATTTATTTTGCAAACATCTTACACGATTTTCATAGCAGCTGGTATTGAAGAAGGTCCCTCAATTGTTATGCTCATGCAATATATGCACATTTTGTACTGAAGTTAAGCACGTGAAATTGTCGATTAACTGAAGATGATTTATTTCTCATGAGGCGTTTTTGTATACTTTTTAGCGTCCAACTCGAGATGATTTGTAGTTTATTTCTATATTTTGTTTTCACTCCACTCACCTTGTGAATCAACTTCTCTTTTAGCTTCTTGTTTCGGCTACTTAAACAGACATTATTTCATTGTGGTATATAAAACAACAATTGATAAATGAAATTTATCATGGAAAAGACTGCATTTTCAGCGGTGGATTGTTTTATGCATCTGTTGTCATTTCAACGGTTGAAGATGTTTTGAGAATCAACTAAGTGAGCGCTTAGGTAAACTTCATAAAGGATCTGAGCCCCATAAAGGGATGGATGGAAGTGATTCACGGTTTAGCAACTCCGGCAAAAACGAAAATAATATGTTATAGAATCATAGATTCAGCAACTCGAAAAAGAAAAGGATCATAGTAGATAAAGATCACAGTTTTCACGTATACAACGGTGTTTCTAAACGTTGTCATGTTTTTTGTTTATTCAGCTGTAGTTTAATTTGATGCTCATTTCATTATTTTGTCTTTGCCTCCTTCTATTTTCAAACAACTTCTGTTCAGTAGAACTTATAAGAATTTGAGTGCTGCATGTGAAGAGTTCGGCAGCTATGTAATACTCTTCAATTTTCGCTGTGTTTCCAAAACACCTTTTCTGAGTTTTGAGAGGCAACCCAGGAACTAATCTTTGCCGCTTTTCAAGAATGGTTTTGTTAAACAGTTTTAGATTTTGTGACTGATGAATGTATTAAAATCTCATTGGGTTTTGAAACTGAATATTTTGTAGAAGAAAAACACAATAATTTTAAAAAATGAATTTTTAAAATGCCGTAAATACTTTTTTGTCTATTTGTTTGTTTGTTTGTTTGTTTGTTTGTTTCAAAACTGGTTGTAAAACTTTCGTTCGATCCCAAGATGTGAACACTCGTTACAATGTTGCATTTTTGTATAACCACAAAATCATCAACTGGATTTTCCGGACAGCACAACTCTTCATACCTTTCTTATTATAACTAACTGATGATTTTTGTCTTTGAAAGCTGGCAGACGGCACCAAGCCACGGTGAGGGACCGAAATCATCTTCTGACACACATAACAGTTTTGCACCATGCATCAGTCACAGCAATACAATCTTTATACTAAGACCAAATTGTCAAAGGCGTAATTAAAAGACTGTCTTGATACTGAATCAGCATACACTGTTCAGCAGTTGCACTTCAGATACAACTGCAAAGTTCATACACCTTTCTAAAAGTTTAAATCACATCTTTAAATGAATATGATTTGGGAGATTGGTGAGACACGAAAAGTTGAAAATCAGAAATCGAGCATTAACTCTTACAAGGAGACATGAAGTTAAAATAAGATAGACCATCAGCCTAACAAACTATTCATGTTTGAAATCACGTTGACTACAATTTATAAGCCTGTGTATACATATAGATACAAGGGGGAATTTCACCTAAACATCAGCAAATGCATGTGCAGTTCAGCTCAACCAGAAAAGTAGTACTAAGAATATGTGTTACACATATGACATGCTTTTCTTTTTAACAAAACTGACAAACTTTATAAGAACACCGAGACTTAAATTTGCCCAAATTGAAAAACAAGTTATAAACAATTTCAGGCTCAAGATCTTGTTCAGATCCATAGAAAGTTAACCATTCAACTAAAATAGTAATTCTATGCATAAAAATAGGAACAATTTGATAACAATTTAATGCTAACTTTTTTGAAAAGTTAAGAACGACCGGTCCTCGGTCAAAAATTATCTGTTTCTTACAAAAGAAAAGGTGTATTTCCTGCCAGTTTCTGGAGAAAACATAATTTTTTATACTTAATGGTAAAAAGTGTTCTGTTATAGGATAGCTATGGCTGCATGACATGTGATAAGAATCCAAAGAATGACGGAGATACTGAGATATTTTCGCTGACATTTTTACTGGACACTGAACATATAATGTGTGCCATCTTAAATAAATATGAGTTGTTAACTGACTAAACACCTTCAATCTAACCAGGTGTCGTGCAAATATTTATGACGCAAACAAAAAAGATATCCAGAAAGATATTTTGAAGTATGAGAAACGCAACACCTACAAAGAATTTTCCCCGGTAGTGGTCGAATTATAGCTTTCAAAGCTTCTCTTCAATAGATAATAGAGAAATTGGTTGCAGATAGCATCACCTGCTTTTTAGAAATCTTAGTTTCTTTAATACAAGAAAAGCAAGAAAGGCCGGGTGTTTGAAAGCTAGCTGGCTGTTTTAATCACCCCCTAATACTTGTGCTCGCACATTGAGGCGATTTTCGCTAGAATACAAGCAAATGGACAATTTACCTGCTCAGTTTGATTTTAATGGACAGAAAATGAACAGTTTGTTTTGAAAGCCAGCTAATATGCCTAATATCACACAAGAAGACAGGTGTCCCAGCATGGGGGCTCTTGAGTTTGAGAATACTTTCTGCGATTAGTAAATTGTGGTTTGAAAACTTCATTGTCTCTTTGGATAAATTTCATAACAAGGCTTTCAAGCGATTTTGAGCTGGGAAGATAAACAAATCAGACCCAGCATCGAGCACTCTTATGGTTGATAGTATAACTCTGAAGTGAACCACTTTTCTAGCACTATCATTGAATTCTTTTAAAAAATTAAAAATGAATAAAGTCTCCTCAATGCCGAACAATAAACACCTTAACTTGTGTGTTGTTTCACTAGTGTTGTATAGCGCGATTAAAGACAAGACGAGATATCAGTTTCGCTTTTCGTGTAGTCGGAGAGACTAAATTAAGAATCCAGAAGCTATTTAAGTTGGCAATTTTTTGTCTGTACCCCGCAAAGGGTAATACTGAATTAAAAGGGGTAATTAAAATGAACTTCGGTGATAGCGGCAAGGCGCGTTTGCTGTCTCATTCATGCATGGCAAGTAAAGAAAGTATTTATCTTTGTCTGTAGCACAAGTTCAAATCGCAACTCCAATTTTTATGGTGAAACTAAAACAACAATTGTATCTATAGAAATTTCCGACAGGTATATATACTCGTTAAATAACTTCAAAAGAAACAACTTCAAGTATACAGGCTACTGGCCGTATTTGATAAAATAATATTTGACTTCTGTACTAAGTTTGCATTTCTTGTTTGAATTTTATAAATGCATGGTTTTCAAAATTATTTTAAGACGACATGTGTTAGAACATGATACCTTCTTTTACCATTCTGTATGCCCATCATAATCTTTAACGTACTCCGGGTCAAGTTCGACTCGGAGGAGCCGAGCTAGCTATAGCTTGGGGTTTTGCATGGTGTGTACACGTATTTACGTATATACACGTACAAGAAATAAGCTAATATAGAATTATAGTTGTCAGTTTTCAAATCTTGCATTAATGCTAAGGTCAGTTTGGTTGTGGCATACTGACTTAACGGACGGCTTGTAGTTTGGAAGGCTGTATCAAAAATATGTCAGGAAAAAGATAGAACGGTGACCTGGGTAAAAAACAATTAAAGGAGTTCTAAGAATACAATTACAGAAAACTGATTGATGTCGAACTGCTTTTACCGCACCGGTTCTGTGAACCGAACAAGGGATGCTACCAAAAGACAACTAGCTTGTGCTGGTAAGGATAGTCATCACCCGGGGTACATATTGTTTACAACTCGGTGAGAAATCCAGCTAGTTTAAGCTGCATTCGAATAAATCTCTATTTGATAATGCGCAAAGTCCAGTTTTGTTCTTTCTATTTCAAGAAGCTAGAGTCACTGAAGGCGCCCACGAATATATCACTGCTGAAGTCTCATGTAGTTTGTGCGGCAAATGAGCCTTCTTTCTTTTTCACTATGAAAACAACGGCAAAAGTGCAGTGACAAATGCAACTCGTAGACAGTCTTTAGATTGTAAAGCGGAAACATTTAAAGTAAACGGGCTTGCAAAAGTATTACTGAACTTTTATACTCGCTCTGTTTTATGTATCGGCAATACCAGTTTGGGTGTAAGGCGATGCTAATTAGTTGTGAGTCTTTAGACTGGAATGAGAATAAAGCGTTAACAGCCAGGTTGTTAGAAATGAACTGATAATTTAGCTTTTGTCTTTAATTTGTTGATAGTGCAACAAAAGCACTTGTAGATTAAAAGTCCTACTGAAGTTTCAGTGACTTTAAATGCGTTCGAAATATTAAAGTATTGTTTCTTGTCACTTGTGGTCACATTCTACCACTTAAAATTTTCTTAATTAAACTCAAGAGTGCGTGATCGAAACACATTTTTAATTGAAGCTTTATGGGCTCAGTGTCTAGTCTGCAGGGTGTAAGCAGAATGGGGTGGGGTGGAATTATATTTGAACACAAAGTAATTTGCAGGAAAACTAATGTTCACAACTAGCCAAACCGTCTTATTTGCTTCATTCTGCACACGAGACGACAAAACAAATTAACAGAAACAGATGTTATTTTTCTAAGAATTATTAGAAAACACAAGAATGAAGTGTAGCATACGGGATTTTATCTTCTGGGAATTAAGATTGTTGAAGGAGTTGCAGAAAGTAACTCATATAGTGCGAATTTGCTTCACGAACAAGTGACTTCATCATATTTTAGCATGAGTTATACTATAGTCGTGGTATTTCTAACTGACTCATTTATAATACAGCCGTGGAGTGAAAGGCTGGTAATAATACAACAAACTCAAAGTGGTTATATTAGATTTGAAGTCTTTGCGAAACCAACTTACTATTTAGCCATTAGATGCAGCTTTCTCGTACACGGTACTTGCGAACAACAACTGGCTTGCTTGGAGCCCTTTTATGGAGTATTTGTTTGCTAGTTGGACCATTTTATAATTTTTAAAACGTGATTAAGAAAGATTTCTTTTAAAGCAAGCATTTATTTTGAGTCAATATCTTACAACCTGAACAGACTAGGAGTAACTCTTTCAAGACCTAGCGAAAACCAACGTACCACGAAGCCAATTTGAAGGGTTTTATAAAGTCACGTGACTAATAATGTCATAAACAACTTCAGTCCGTGGAGTACAAAAAACCCATATTTAGGCCTGGAACGAGTACAAATAATCGATATTTGTACTGAACAGGTTGTTTTGTATAGTAGCAAACCAGTTGAACAAGTTTTTATGAAATTTTACGTTAGAAAGGAAAAGTCGTATAATAAATCTCTTACCAGACAGTTTAGTATGTAGTATGGCTGGATATCGTTACTCGCCCTTTGCATTTTGATTCGCCCTTCGGGCTCGTCGAAATACTGCAAGACTCGTATTAAACAATATCCTGCCTTATTTAATATATGGCTGGCTAAATTCACTCTCTCTGATTGGTTAATTACAGGTCCGTAAGTTACCGTACGGACCAGTTACATTTTCTTTGTTTGGGTTTCGCTACTTTTTTAACCGTGTATCGCGATTTCTTACAAACGAAATGACCAACAAACTATCATTGAAGTAAACTAAACCATCATAAGATGCTGGCCTAAGTTGATATTAACTGAAAACGTATAGTTTAATTACTTCTACGTAGCTTCTGCTAACAACAGAAATTAGATAAAATAAACAAGCATTAAATGCTTTTTTTTCTCCCTTTAGGCTTTACAAAAATGTATTACTTTTGCTTAGAGCACGGAGAGCCGAGCTTTCGAATTGTCCATTGGCAGTAACATCATATCCGCGTAGATAAAGGTGTTCCATATGCATCATTGGTGAATCAAGACGGCGAATAACAATACTCAGTAGAGTGAAGCGACAAGGTAAACTTGAATCCGAAACCTCATGACAAACATGTAAAGTTAATTGGCACAAATCACCCGTTTGTTGGAATGCTTCAGTTGAGCAAACGAAGTCTTCTTTACTATCACAAGTTACCAGAGATCTAAAACGAGGAGACATCGAAAAAGAAACAAGCCTTTGTTTAGTCCAAAAACCACTTCATTACAAACCAAATCGCGTTTTACCAGTTCAGTGTTGGCAAACAGAACTATCGGCACGAACTGCCTTAATCGAATAATTGTTGTCCACAACAAGTTTGACAAAACTCAAACTAAGTACAATAGAATTTTACGTGTATTGAAATGTAATAATTGGCAAATATTCTAACCTTGTTTCCAAGTGACAACTGACTTGCATCTTGTACATCCTGCTCAGTAGTCTCTAATTCCTTCTGGTCCTTCCATTCCAAATACATGCTCAAGTCCTCCTTTGGATTCCAAACGTCCGAACACCTCCATCAATGGACTCAAACAACTGCTAACTATATCGGATATACCAGGAGACAAAAGAAAAATTCACACTTTTTGCTGATCGGCTGATCTGAAACCGGCAACAGCGACGCTCCGCGACGTGCGACGTGTTACACCAAAAGGCGCAGCAATTTTCGCGCGCTTTTGACGTAAACCAGCCAACAGGAATAAGTACGTTTTCAAATTAGTCTTACTAATCTTTAAAAAACCCGATTTAACGTTATTTTGGATTAACCAACAACCCAAAATTTTCCGGATTGACTGTTGTTATGTTAAGTAAAATGTATTGATTTTACCAAACCAAAACTCAGCAATGACTATTTGTAATTTGTAAAAACTGTTTTAAAGTTATACGTGTCGAACTCAGATTTTTGTTTGCTCGGTCCGTACGGTAAGTTATGGATCCTCGTTTTTTTCCTCGGTCCATAACTTACCGTATGGACCTTGCACTCGTCTAATAAGAGGTATTTATTCGAACAGTTTCTTGCACCAATGGTAAATATCAGGGCGAGTTTGTTCGAGTCATGGTTTGTATTTTGGGGAGACCGAAGGTCGAGCCAAAATACCATGCATATGGCGAGACCAAGCAAACCCAGCTGATATTTTACTGAATCGTGCAAAAAAATTGCTCGATTGCATGTTTATCATCCCTGGACCAACAACCATGCAAGCAAATGAAATTTAAGGACAGCGAATAATCACAATAAAATGTAATTTTCCTGCACCTCTTCGTCGTTCAGTAGCCCCGCCCGTTTGTTTCCTGTTCACCACTTCACTGTCTATGGTATGAAGTGAACATAATATGTAACGACGGCAAATCATTCTCCTGCATTGTGTCTCAATCCTCTTGACAAACTCCCAACAACAGCGTAAATCTCGAAATTCCCAGGCGCGGCAACGGAGTGACGGCGGTTGTTAAGTTTTGGCGGTTTTTCTCAGAAAATGTCATTTCAGAGAATCTAGGATTAAAATACAACGCTTTGTCAAAATTCCTGGCAGTTCTTAAATGGCAAAAGCTTCCAAAGCTCAACAAGGAACAAACTGTTTGTGATATTGTCAGAAATAGGTCAGTGATCTGTCCTGTGTTTGGTTGAAATCATTTTCAGGGACAGTAATAATAATAATAATAATAATAATAATAATAGTAATAATAATAATCACTTCTTGTGCTGCGCATAATACTAATGTCTAGTTATCTACTTATTAGCGGAAGCTAACTATAGGGAACACTATTTAAGTATTTAAGGTTCTTTGCGCTTTTGTGTGTAAAATAATTAAGAATGTCCTGAAAAAATGTATTAGAATAACATACAAGAACTGTGGCTAGAGAAAAGTATTCATCAACAAAAACAAATACAACAACAAACAGCAAAATCTTTATTTTTTCACCTCTATGAATTACTTAATTGG
>JAOEHT020171566.1:0-11615 GCA_025448195.2 Parazoanthus atlanticus
TTTTGGCTGTCCTCGGAATTTTTTTCATCCAATTATTTCCAAATTGGACAGCATGTAGTCCTATTACATATACTAATTGCGCTTTATTCATTTTCGAACCAAAAAGTACTCCCATTACGGAATAGTAATTCCAATGGACAAAACGTTAGGCTTAACAGAACAGAACAGAGCAGAACAGAGCAGAAAAGAACAGAAAATAATAGAACAGAATACCACAGAGCATAACCGAGCTGAATAGAACACAACTGAACAGAACAGAACAGATCATTGCCATATGAATCCATAAATTTGAAATATTGAGTGTTACAGTTACCAAATGGTAACATGTAGCCCAATACTGAATTTATAATTTTGTTCATAATTTAGTTGAGGTAGTAACGTATCTCTTTTCAGAACAGCCATGTAGATATCTTGATATAATTTTCGTCAGATTTCTTTTTCTTTTTTTTTGGGGGGGGGGGGAAGTATTGAGGTTTAATTTCAATTATAAGAAATGCAACTGATGTAAACTGTTGTATTCAGTAAATTATTATCTCAATTAGTTGCTTCCTTAAATCATAAAACTCACATTGAATTTAGAATATAATAATTCATTTAACTTCGGTTACACAGGGAGTCGTCGCCCATTCTCCCGATAAAAGTGATCGACTAGAATTTGAATGTTTTTTGTCTCCTTTTTTAGAAGTACAGAAACGACACCAATTTTCTTCCGGTGGGATATATGGGCGATATACCTTCCCTTTTCAATCAATTCCTACTGATTTAATTAATGCAATATGCTGTACGTGCACGAGAGGGCGCCAAGCTGACCACCTGCTCACTCTCGTTTTTTACATTGTGAAAAGTTTTGTTAGCGTTAATTGTACATTTTTTTATCATTTCGGTTTTAAAACTAAAGGTTATACTCCTACCTCATACTCAAACAAAAACTAGTTCTAGAAAACAAGTGAATAATATTTCTAAAAAGCATAAAGAATAGGAGAACTGATTAATGCAAAATATTGACTTAAACAGTCATTATCGTTGTTTCTTCTTAAGTCTCTTCATGGTTTTACTTGATAGATTGGTTGAGCCCAGTTTTTGAAGTAATCACATGTTCGAGAAATTTCAGCAAGTTTCAGTAACAAGACAATTGCACGAATTCACTGTGACGTCAGAGGCTATTCAGTATTAAACAAAACCTATCTTATTTGGGAATGAGGAAAATTCGAATTAGTTTTGTTTCAAATTTACTTGACTTGTGATACTTGTTTACTTTTACTGTTTTTGTTGGATTTTTAGTGATCCCAAGAACAGCAATTGTGTGGAGGATGGAACTCCGATAAAAAGAGACGAGGTATGCCAAACACATTTCTTACTGGTTTTGCTTTGCCTTGAAATGGTAGAAGAAGAAAATATAAGTTGATGAACATTCGGGACTTTTAACATTCCAACGACGAGTTGTTGTGGATCGTAATTTCTGGAAGCAAGTCCAGTGGCAACAATACTGTGATATCGTATAGCTGCTCTTACTTCGAAAAGACAGTCCTTGCATATACGTACATGAAACCAACTCACCCGGCTTACATTGCTTACAGCTTCTGATATTCTGGCTGTTTATATATTCTGTTTTCAGGTATTTCCTGACAGGTTTGCTGGAAGAGAAATATTGGACTTCGTCGTTTACTGTGTTAACTTCCCGGACGGGTGCCAATGGCGGGGAGAACTGAGAAATCTAGAGGTACACATCTGTTTGATTATTTTAATCATAAATGTATTTCTAAATGACTGGTGATTCCTGAACCCGACTGATGATTTCAGAATTAATTGCAAGTAAGTAAGTATTTGCACCATTTCGATTCAATCATAAACGTTTTGATGAACCAATTACAGAGCGTAGAAAATTAAATTATTCTATCCGAGCACAGCAATAAGAGAAGCCGAAAGTGTAACAAAAAAGTTTTGTGGTTTCCTTGCTTCAAAATAATTACTGAGAAGAAACGAGTGATTGAGACTTTTAACTTAAATATAAAGATGTTTGTCCTTAGCTTTAGCTTATATGATTTTTTGCCGATGCTCATTTATTTTGCTTAAATATTAACTAGCGACAGCAATCGTCGCAAACCATGAAATAGTTGAACATGAAGTCATATCTTTCGAAAAGTGGTATATACTCAAGAGTTGATTGGCTAAAATTACACAATTAAATCCTCATTTGCAACAGCTTCGCGCGGCCAAGTAAGGCAACTTGATAACATAATAATAATAATAATAATAATAATAATAATAATAATAATAATAACAACAACAACAATAATCTTTATTAAATTTATATCTCATGCACATTTGGTCTAACAATAATACGTTTGTTAAATTCAATACCCTTTTGTTTCCCGAAACAAACGGTACAAATTTCTTTCTCAATATGTAGTGGTACGCAAGCAAGAAAAGGAAAGGTAGAAAATCCTTGCTAAAGGCAGATTTTGAAGTTGTTATCAGTTAAAAATAATCGGTATTGCAAATCCAATGTAGACTAATGTTATCCAGGTTTTCTTTATCTTCACGCGTTGCTTAGCATGTGACCTCGGGTAATTAACTTTGTTGGATAAATCCCTTCCTTATAGTACACCAGTCCACGGTTATATAATGTTACTTGAATTTCTCTGTAGGTTCACCAAGATACATGCAAATATGTTAAGATACCATGTGTTCATTCGGAATGTGGAGCTCTGGTGGCAAGAGCCGAGCTAGCCAATCATTTAGAGACTCAGTGTGTATACAGGCAACAGGAATGCAGCTACTGTGGTGCCCAGGCTGTCGCGGCCTACTTGCAGGTATGAAACAGAAGTGATTAAAAGTTTTGAAATGGATTCAGTTTCCAAGAATCTTGTTTGCGGTCTCGAAAATAATTATGCATATACTTTGCGGTGTTGTTTAGCTTTATCAGTGACTCTTGTGTTGAATATTGTGTACGTTAGAAATGACTGAAAATTTTTGTTGTGCAGAAATTATGTTTAATTTTCATCTTACTTATATTAACGTCATAACATATCTAAAAGAGCCGAGCTTGTATAACTACATAATAACCGAGATTGAGGTCTGTACGGGATATATAAAACTGAGGCCTTGCTGTACTGGCCAAGCGATAGCGAGGTCAATGCGTGAAGGCCGAAGTTTGATATTTGCCGTAAAAACCGAATGTTCGAAGTTACTAAGTATTTTATTATACGGCATTTTTTCTAAACATGACAATAACCCCGCAAATTCTTTTCCTCGCGTGGCGCTGATGTTTCAACAAGGGCAAATTCTTTACCTCGCACTATTATGCGCGCGCATAGGCATTAACAATAACCCGTAATGCCCGTGGGCATTGAGGGGAACCCAGACCGCTCAAAAACCAATGAGAACGCACGAAAGTATCTTTGCCATACAATAATAAGTGTCAACCAACATAAGCGAAACAGCAAATTAAACCAAATGAAAGATAATGATATTCAGATGCGCAAATTGTTTTGGAAAGGAAACATGTCTATTAAAACAACCAACAAGCGAAGCAAACGTTTGATGACGCAACTGTCATTGTAGCACGACTACAATATAATAAATGTTGGCTGAAATTGTTCAGTATATATATTCAAATAGTGAGTCAACGGTCAACTGACCCCTTGTTTCATTATACCGTTGACGTTGGGTGGAATATAGGCATGTGAAAGAAGGACGGCTAAATTTAAACAATTTTTTATTATGTGCAAACCAGGATCATCAGAGGAACCAATGTCCCGCTTATCCAATCAAATGCCCTCATTGCGAAAAGGAAGGAATTCTTCGTTCAGAGGTAAATTTCTTACACCCTCTTTTTTAACAAGAAACAGTACCTAATTGTTGCCAGTTGAGGACTTGCCAAGTAAGTTGAAATGTTGCTCGATTAATAAGTAAACTGGTTTTTACATTTCCCTTCAGTTGCTGAAATGTTCAGTAGGATATTTTTGGAAAATTAGTTGGGTCAATCATTATTTATTTCCCAAACTATTGGCTTGTCCTGCTTCTTCGGCATTAACATGATAGCAGAGCATATATTTTACCCACTCGATAAACGCAAAAGAAAATATTACCGAACTTATATCGTTTCTGATAGGGTAGGGAAGCATTTTCTAGAACCTTCTCAACCAGGTTAAAATTTTACCGCCTTTCATATTTTAAAACAGTCGAAACAGTATCTCCCATGGACGTATTCGTGACTGTTTGTTTGACCTTAAACTAAAACTAAAGTTACCTGATAAACTCAACAAACTACCTTTGAGCTGTTGTGCTCAACAAACTACTTGTGTCCCTCAGTCAAATTAAAGACCTGAAAACAGTTTTCATAATTTTGATACAAGTAATCATAGTAGGTATTTACTTGGAACCACTACGTTAAGCCTAAATTCCATCTTTCATGTTCTATCAGTTCAAATTAACAATTTCGTTTGGTCCAAATGCAAAGATAACTTTTTCAAACTTCCAAAATGTTCCTTAGCCTTGCTTTTAATAATCGTATTTGCTCCCATTTATTACAAGAAAAATAAAGTTTACAGCTTTACTTGTCATATTAATGTTAACGAAGAAACCGCTGATAAAGTTGCTGATCTTCTTATTGCAGATGCCCGCTCACCTCAGTGCCATCACAGGGGACTGTAGTGTTGTGGAGACTGTCTGCCCATTTGTTGAATTTGGCTGCCAAGAATCAAAGGTACATTGTATAGGACAGCGCATGCGTAGACAAATCAGTATACAATAGTTTTGCTTTCTGGTTAGAAGCTAAAATCCTTTAGTTAGCTTTTGTCTTTGTAGAAATCAACACTTTCAAAATTAGAATTTCGGAAACTGACTTCTGCAGTCGCGATAATCAGGTTCAAAGATTAATTTTCCTGCAGTTTTAAAATTCCTTCTGTAAATTAAAATTCCTTTCTCGATAAATTCCTTATTGAAACCTCAGCGCCATACGGATAATCAATGTTGCCAACATGAAAGGACATTAAATCGCTATAGGTATAATCTTTCATGTTGAAAAGTTTCAAATAAAGTTTGTTTTCGTTAACAATGCAGAACGCGGACTTATAAGGAAAGATCAGCTGATACGCCAGCATTAAATATCCCTTATCAATTACATTTATGAAAAACATTGTTGTTGTTTTCTCTATTGCATTTGCATATCTTTGTATGTGGTACACAAACCAAACCATTCATGCCTCTCTACATAAACTGTTTATTAGTCTACTGTACTGCTTTTAAGATCAACTAATAAAAACAAAAAACTTCTATACATTCAACAAAAACAACAACCATTGTGTTGGTAACTGAAAAACAACAAGAGACTAATCACCAAATGAATTTATTTTGTAGCCTACGAAACTCCAGAAAGTAAAGAAGCACATCGCAGAAAACTCGGTTCAGCATTTAACTCTACTTCATCAAGTAGTGACGCAAATTTCTAGCGCTATAAGCCAACTTATGAATGAGTCGAGGACGTCTGGTAGACACAATGGAGTTATTACATCTCTGCAGAAGATGGTAGAAAACTCTATTGCGCAGGTAGAAAAGTTGATTACAGATACAAACTCTTTAAATCAGAAAGTTTTTGAGCACAATGCCCGCCTGAGGAAACTGGAAACGAGCTACGATAGTAACAACAACGAAGCCTGGGGAGGGGCGTCAAACGTCACCGAATTGGTTGAAACTACACGGAAAGTTAATAACTTAGATGCGAAGACCGCTGACATTGAGCTGTTGATGACAGAGTCAAACAGAACACTAGAAGAGCTAAAAAGTCAAGTTGGTTTTCTTACACGACGTCTAGAGACATCACAGGAGAATGTTTTGAGGCTCGAGCGGCGAGTTGAGTCGCAGGTAAGGATAGGAAAAATATGTTTTTGTGAAACCGAATGATGCGAAATAACGAATTATAATACATCACATGAAATGTTTTTAGAAGTCATCTGTGGTAAAGTGTTATTAAGATACAACGCACAGTGCCTTGCTAGAGAGACCACCTTACTGTGAGTTAAATGTTGAGAAGTCAGCACAGTTGGAACCTTCGTGTTAGTTAAAAGGTAGATGTCAATGGTTAAATTATTTAATATATGGAAATTTTCAAGTTGTACATGTAGCAGGGCATTAACACTGCGCTACTGGTTGTTAGATGGATACCGTCTTTTGTTGTTTTCAAGAGCACATCACTATGCTCTTTCTTATTTTGTATTCACACTAGATGTATTTGTTTTACTGAAGTCCGTATGTAAGTCGACTTTGAGATGCCAATGTTTCATAAATACATTCAAACAATGCAAAGCGATAAACAAAGCCGGATTGAGGAAATGCTAATTATAAAACCAAAGTTTTACAGATTATTTTTCAAACCCTCTGTTGCCCAGGATCACATGCTTGCCCTTCGTAACGTGGCTCTCGCCGATCTGGAAGAGTACATCAGGCAGCAGGAAGTGTCAAGTTACAACGGCGTGTTGCTGTGGAAGATCAACAACTTTTCGAGACGCAAGATGGACGCCATGAGTGGAAAACAAGCCTCTATTTATAGCGCTGCCTTCTATTCTAGTCGTCATGGTTACAAGATGTGTGCACGCATTTACCTTAATGGCGATGGTATGGGTAAGGGTACTCACATCTCGCTGTTCTTCGTGGTCATGCGGGGTCAATATGACGCATTACTCCGCTGGCCATTCAGACAGAAGGTCACAATGATGATGCTGGATCAAGACAACATTGAGCATGTGATCGATGCTTTTAGACCCGATCCCAACAGTTCCTCCTTCCAGAAACCCGCGAGGGAGATGAACATCGCATCAGGCTGCCCGCTGTTCTGTCCTCTGTCTGATCTCGACAAACACGCCTACGTCAGAGATGACACCATGTTTGTTAAGATCATTGTGGATACATCAGACATTTAACCCTAGAAAGCTTTAGGGAAGGGGGGGTGGTCAATTTGATCCCCAACTTCGGTTTTTTTTACCTCAAATTTGTTTCATTTGGTCAATTACCAAAAGCTTTAAACAACTATTCCTAGATTGTGAGCACATCTTTTGACGTTATTTAAACGACGTTATCACTGATGACATCATTATGGTAAGAAACGAAATTGGCTGAATTTTTGTTAACTTTTTAAAATTTGTCAGTTTTTTTGTTAAAATTGATTGTAAACTTGCGAGTTGTCGTTTTCTTCTAGTTATTTCATAGTTCTAGTCTATAAAATAATGTTTTCTAATTACTTCCAATAATATATCTCAAAATTAATCAAATTTTCGAAAGCCGAAAAACCAAGATGGCGGCGGAAAATCGAAGATGGTGCGTGGTCATTTTGATTTTTTGTATCTGTTAGCACGGCAACAGCAGCTAATTAATTGAACATTGTTTGTATGGGAATTAATTAGTAAATCGTTTACTAATTACTTGCTAAAGGACATGCGCTAATTCTTTGAAAACCATTTGGAAAATCATGGGGGGGATCAAAAGGACCACCCCCCGCTCCTCCTCAAGCATTCATGTTTGGCAAAAGAGCTGAAGCTTTCTAGGATGAGGTACTTGCAGTGCCAACGTTTTGTTGTTTCATATTAGTTCCGGAAAGCTTGCAGAACAATGTGATGGTTTCGAAAGTCCATATCCATAATTTCGGTTCAAAAGCTACAACCGTTTTAAACATATAGCTATTTCACGTTTGACATTTTTGTGCATTTCAAGCATTTTGATTGGTTTAATCGGGTTACGTGATCATAAAGCAGTATTCAAAAAGTACAATTATCAAAACTTTTTAAGTTAAAGTATTTGTTATTGAAAAGCCAAAACCAGAAGGAATTGAATTGTGAAGTCTTCAAATTCATTTTGTGCACGTGTAGTATTTTCTTAATGATGTCAAATATTTGTGAAGATCGACAAACTGTCAATCATGCAAAAGATCATGTTAAGGAAATTAAGTAAATAGTGGTTATATTTTTTTACACAAATTGGAAATATAAAAACTCAAGTTTGGATTGGGACATTAGATACCAAGATCTTGACTCGTTAGATTTAGAAGCAGTGCAAGTACCTCAACATCAGTCAATGAAGCTCGACTGCAAATCAGTTCGTAAAGTTTATATATGCAAAATAATAGGAACAGAGAGTTCTTGGAAAGACGTTTTTTTCAGTGAAAAATTGGACATAATAAAAATATGAAGTTCTTAATCTAGTTGGTTATTTTAGCAATCAGATATTAATAGTTATTAATTAAAAGCGCTACGATAACCGAACAGCTGAAACGCTGCGGAATAATTCCATTTAACCCTATCCAGGCCGGGCAATTTTTGGCCCTAGGAAGACCTTTCGTTATTATTACGTGTATTCGTTTGAAACTTGGCAGTAATACTAATTAACCAATTATCTACATATTTGTGCAATAATTAGTTCTGAATTGGCAATGACGTCATAATGACGTCATCGAATAGCTTTTTTAGCGTATTCTTACTCATTCTCTGTTTCTCTTATAGTTTTCATGATAATTGAGAAATAGCCTTCTCAAAGTTTTATAACCTCAGGTTCAACGACTTTAACAATCCCGATTTTTACGTTTCTTTGTTATAATGACGTCATAATGACGTCATAACATAATCGTTATAAACAATGTATTATCTTACATTTTGAGTAGTAGTTTTGTAGCTGTTAGACATTTTCAACAAATGCCAATAAGGAGATACATTTAAAACAACAAAAAAATGGAAAACAAAATGTTTACTTATAGAAGCCGCCATTTTAAAAATCCAAAGATGCATTTCACTAATCGTAAGTCGTTAAATGGCTGATTTTTAGATTTTTTGCTCTAAAGAGACGGAAGAGAAGTGTATTTAGCCAAATATTTGTGTTTAAAAAGAAATAACTACAATTTGACTGCATAAAAACGGTTAAACTTTAAAAGAACCCGGTTATCATGGCAACGACGGAAACCCCTTATACTTTTGTTGTTGTTGACGGTATAACCACAAAAATTGGCAGAAATACTTATGTGTTACTACAAAATATGTCTAATGGCAAGAATCAGTTATTCGTGCAGAAATACGCTAAGACTGGCGTAATTTCTAAATTGCCTAAAAACTTCCAAAATGCATTAAACCAAAATTAACAAAAATGACCATAAATGGAAACTAAGGAAGGCTGTTGCAATTTTAGAGCCCATAAAACTTGTATTTCAACAAATTAAAGTCTCAATTTTGAATTAATCGTCTAAGAGTAAAAACTGCAAAAGTGACGTCTCAACTTATGGTTGCCATGGAAACAGCTTAATTGGTATTGCCTTCAAATGATCGCAAATGTCTTTGCTATAAAATTTGACGAAAAGTCACCAAATTTGGTGTCATTATCTTTATCCAGTAGGGAGAAATCGTATAAAAACCAAGATGTTATTGGTGGGAAGGTAAAGTTTGGGGAGGTTCAGTAGGGGTTTGATTTTGTAGCTGAATAGATCATTCGTTATGTAGGGCAAGTGTTGGAGAGGGTGGAGCGACGAAGGCATTATAAGGTCCAATAACTTAACTACTGACAGTATCTACTCGATTAGAGAACGTGCTGCTATTAGCTATAGTATATCGCTATGTAGAAACTTACTTTTTTTTACAATTTGAAAAATGCAAGCTCCTCTAAAATGAGAAGTTTAATATACATCAAATGTACATCCATTCAAACTGAAATAAAGAGAAAGACTCCTTGCGTTGTATATTAAATAGAAAATATTGTTTGCTCTGAAAGTAAACAGTGAATGTCAGCACATATGTAATAGTTCAATATAATTTAGTGGCAAACCACAATTGCACTTAGGTGATATGACACAAAAGAAAATGTAATAAAAAATGTAAAAGCGCTTTTTTCTTTTCGGGAAAAGGGGAGGGGGTTCTCTTTTAACTTCTATTTCTTTCTGGACACAACCTAGGGAATTAAGTATGACAAGTGTGCATAATGTGCACTGACAGTTGATCACGTGACCGGTACTGCTTCCAAAAAGACCACAGCGGCAATATGATATTGGCAGCTTTTGCTAAAATTGTCTGAATGTATCCAATTCTCGGCCATTTGCTAAGAAGGCTTAATCTTTTCCAGTTTCGAAGAACTGCTTATTGGCACTCCGAATTTGTTATAAATTGTTGGAATCGCGTTTCAAGCAGCAGCAATTAATCCAGTCATTCACTTGTGGACAAGCTAAGGGGCCTGTAGCATTGTAGAAAATGTGCCATGTCATTCTCCATTTCTGGAAGTCTGATTGAAAGTTGAAATTGTCTGGACAAATTTTGGTGCAGAGTGCAAAACTGGTTTGAGACATATAAAAACATAAATTGGTTGGTGGGGTACTTTTCCATGCAAAAATATTGCGAAATTCTCTTGATGAAATGCTGCAAATTTGTGCAGTATGGCTGTTTCTTTCGAAGTTGCCTAGAAATGAGCTGGTTGACGAGTTCTTCCAAGCAAAATGAATAATATGGAAGGAGAAAGATTTGTTTTGTAATGCTTTTGCTCTGGATGCGAAGCAGTAGTTCAAAGAGCTTGGTTGCCATTCAGAATTTTTGTTCAATTTTCTCCATACAAAGTAGCATTTCTGGCTCTATTTAAGTATTTTCCTCATTTTTTTTATTTGTCACAGTTACTAGACTATTGATATTTACTTATTGTGTGCCTAATTTGGATACCAAGTTTTTAATTTGAGACCCCGTGGTTTTGAAGCACATATTTTACTTAAAATGCTTTAATCCCAATCAACAATTTTGACAGCAAATCATTTGCTACCTTCAAAGGGCCCTTTTGCGGCTTTGCTAGTTTATAAGCTATCATATTTATCAGCAGGCTTCTTTTTTAAGCGGCCAATCGTCAAAGAAAATCAACTTTCGGAATTCCATGCGGTATACTATATATTGTAACCGCTGATCGATCCAAATTGTGAATACTTTTTGCTTCCCTCGAACTAGCTAAGTTGCTGATTAACTGTTGGTGATATAAGTTACAACTCATGAACACACAAATATTAAGCAAAACGACGGGAGAAAGCGAACAAAGGAGCAGTGAAAAGCAATTACAAATTAAGTGTCTGTTGATACTGAATTTCCGATTGTATACTTTACTTTAAGTTGTGGTTTTGCTTAAACACGGAATGAAGGGGAAAAGGTAGGAAACGGAGTAACGGAAACGGACTGACGACATGGAAAACTAAAACACGGAATTAGGTAAAATTAGAAAAGGGATAAAAAGCCGATAAATAGTTACGGAAATACACTGAAATTTCTTGCCGTAATACAAAGTTGGACCACGGGAAACGTTGGTTACATGATCCAGACGTATAAACAAACTACAAATACAATGCAAACCTTTATTGCTGCATGTTGTGTGTTCACGAACTCCTATTTCTCACAACCTCCTCTGCAAGCCGTCGGTGATTGAGCGTTCTGGATTGTGTATCCAGTTCCATTTTGTTTTCAAATCGATTGGAGCTTGCACCAGATGTGGGTTTTCTTTGGTAGTCCTTTTCGAAATTAAACACACTTACACAGAAAAGCATCTAGCGCAATAGGAGCGCCACTCCAGTTTTGCTCCAGAAATATTTTTCTCACCAACCATCCCTCCCCCCCCCCAAT
>JAOEHT020171655.1:0-11614 GCA_025448195.2 Parazoanthus atlanticus
TGGAAATTTAAATAAATCTTTGTACTCGCAACATTGCCCAACATGTTGCGATCGTTTGAACACTCTCAGCCAACATTCACCCAACAATGTTGGGCGATGTTGTGCCAACATGTTGCGTTCGTTTGCACGGGCCTTTATGTTTCCAAAGCACGTACAAACGGCGCGGCTTGTGAATATTGACACCTCCACTGTATTACTTTGACATTTGTCAAGTAATTAAGTGACATATAATCCATTTCGGATGTTAGGCTCCAAGTCTTTGAAGACAATTAAAATGACCATTTAACGTGTTAACGTTGGTCTACTGTCATTTTGAAGTTGAAGATTGCGAGACGCAAAACTCCATCCAGTTATAATCCCAAACAATTTTGTAACGCAAAATACCTTTCAACTATTCCTCCCTCCCCAAACATAAGCCCACTCCGAATATAAGCCCATTAAGAAGTGCTTTACAGGTATAAGCACTACTTTGACGAATTAGATAGTTCTGATTGGTTGAATTTAGACAATAGACTGGCGGAAGGTGGAGACGATCTTCTGACGACATGGCTCTAACCCGTCGCTCTAAATTTAGACAGTATGAGTAATACCCATTTAGACAAGGAGAGGACGGTGGATGTAAACATTTTGAGACACTCTAACACCAATCTATCTGACTTTGATAGATAGACAGATATTTTATTGAATCACCATCAGTTTTACAGCATTGAAAAACGAGACTTTTTTACAACAGTTGATAAGTGTGAAATTAAGTACAATGAGTTATTTGAATGGCATCAATTATTTTGTGAATTTAAGAAATCTGATGGCAAGGCAGCCTAAAAAGAAACCATAGGGCTTATAAGTTTTAAGCTGACTTTGTATTTGTATTAATCTTGAATATACATTTGGAATGGCTTGCTTGTAGCGTAAATGCGAATACAGAACGTGGAAGACAAAATTTCAGAAGATCGATATTATTGCAAGAATGAGAAGTGTTTCTGTGCCGTATGGTGAGAAAAAGAAACATCATAACGATTTTGACAAATGAACTAGATGCTTTTTTAGCTTAGTTTTGAAAGTATTTAACCCTTTCTAGCCTAACGTATTTTCAGTGATTTTTTTAAAAATTAGGTACCATTAACTTTTTAAGAAATGAATTATAATAATTTTAAATTAAGTCTAAACTATCCCTCAGACATAAATTACTGTGGGCTCAACATACGGAAAATGTTTTATTTGGTGCCATTTAAACGTGCTTTTTTTAGTAAATCGATCTTATCGCCAGTGTTTTCTTCAAATTCGGCAAATTTTCTGGCATTCAGCTGCATGAAGGGGACTTTGATCACATCATCAAGTGAGATGAAGACCTCTGTACAATCTGATTGGAAGAGCTGCATCAGATTTTGTATTTTTTATCATTCACTCCATAGTTAGTCCATCGTATGGTGCTGCAGGAGCTGTCGGATAGAAAGTTGATTTTCTTCATGGAGCTGTGAGTCTGGGGCAGTCAGCTCACTCAGAGGTAGTGAGTCTAGTGGCAAATACAAGCTTTTCATGCCTAGTTTGCTTTAAAATTCTGCTTATGCTCCAGAATCTATATTAAATTTTAAACACTGGAGGAGCAGGATTTCTGCTGAGAATATGAAGGCCTTCCCATAATATGTCTTACTGTATCTCTGTGGTGGCTGAAGCGCGTGGACCCAAGGTAAGCATTGCTTTCAATTTTCTGGAACTTGCACTACATCTGAATTCATGTTTTTGACTGAGTGGACTGTGCATTCGCTTGGCATGTTGACACAGTACTGCTTTTGAGGATATTTGGTATCAGTGAAGTGAGACAGGGCTTCAGTTGTGCCAAAATTTGCCATTTGGATACACAAATGGAAAAAAAGGGAAGGAACATCTTCTGCTGTAGTGCATTGGTAGGAATGCAAGAACTTTGTATTTAATCTTCACTGTGACAGCAAACTTCTAAGGTGAGAAATGTGTTCACTTGCCTTTATATTTTTGAGAATCTTTTGCCTGAGAAGATTGTTATATGGGAACCTCTTTTAGTGCGTCCCAGGCATGAAAGGGTTAAAAATGCAATCAACCGCAAATGAACTGGAAATGAATTCCAGAGTTTTGGTCCTTGAAAGACTATTGTAGATTTCCTTATATTAGTTCGGCAATAATGAGCTCTGTAACCATTAGCGAGCCTAGTTGGATAAGAATGTAAATCTGAACTTTTTTCAAACATTTTTTGACATTTTTATAGTAGCAATTTGTTGCGAAAAGAAAACATAAACAATCCAACTTGAAGGGCATGAATATTTTTTAGATCTAGGAGATTGTTATTGTGAAAAAGAGGTGCTGTATGAGCATCAAAATTTGATTTAGTATTAATGCTGATGAGTCGCTTCTGCAGAATAATCAGCCTTGTTAAATTTGTTTCATATGTAGATCCCCAGACGATATTGCCATAATATAGATAGGGAAATACCAGTGAAAAATAAAGTTTAAAAAGAGTTTTGTGAGATAGAAAATACCTAGATTTTGAAATTATCCCTATGGATCTGGAGATTTTTCCAGAAATAGTGTTAATCTGCTCTTTCCAATGAAGATTTTCATCGACGTAGGCTCCAAGGAATTTGGTACTTTGTTTTCGATCTATGAGTTCTTTGTTAATCTTAATGTGAAAACCTCTCGTTGTTAGGTTCTTTTGCCTAGCTTTGAAAATTATGAAGTTAGTTTTTTAACGTTAATTGTAAGTTTATTTGCTGTTAGCCACTTTGATACCTGCTCAATTTCAGTTTCATAAAGTGTTTTTGTATCTTTACTAGAGAGAAATATATTTGTGTCATCAGCGAATAGGATAAATTTAAGCAAATCAGAAGAGTGTGCAATGTCGTTTATGTAAATGATACAAAAGAGGCCCTAAATACTACCCATATCTAATGACAAAAATGTTAATCATGCAGAAATACGCCAAGACTGGCGTAATTTCGAAAATGCATTATAACTCCCAAAATGCATTGCTGTCAGCACAACTTAACCATAATTAACAAAACTGACCATAAATGGAAACTAAGGAAGTCTGTTGTCATTTTAAAGCACATAAAACTTGCATTTCAAAGAATTAAAGTCTCCATTTTGAATTAATCGTTTAAATGTAAAAATATAGTTTCTATGGCAACAACTTAATTGGTGTCGCCTTCAAATGTGCACAAACATCTTCGTTATAAAATTGGACGAAAAGACATCAAATTAGGTGTCAATATTTTTATCCATTAAGGAGAAATCGTATAAATACGAGGTGGGGGCCGATTCGCCCCCCTCCCCGATCTGGAATCGGATATGGCCGTTGCGATTGTTTCCGAACAGGGAAGTTTTGTTAGTTACTTGACAGCCCGAAAACAAAGCTATTCAAATTCAAACGTAGATTTTTAGATTCTTTTAAGTTCTCGTTATCATATGGATTTATGACATTCGTACATCAGACATTGTATTAATTGAAATCTACTGTTCTTGACTTGGTGTAATAATGTCAACAAGCAAAATTCAGCTGAAACAAAAAAAAGTGCCGTTTACGTTCTTTGACTTTGTCAAACTTTTCTTCAGCTGTCGTACTACCGTGCTTTTCTTCGTGCTTTTCGCCTCCATTTCCAGCTGGAAGTTTTCCATTTCTCATTCTGTGAAATTTCTTTAGGTACAATTAAGAGGCGTTCCATTTTGGATTCGAGTAACATTGGCCTGGAATGGAAATTAATACCCATAAGGCTTTGCAGCCGCGCATTCAGAGCAAGACTGAAAAACATGGCCGCCCAGCCAGAACGAGTGAGTGAAGTGTTGCGCCATAAAGTGGGAATTGAATGCTTTATTCGGCTATTGATGATGTGGTAGCACTGTAAAACTGTACAGAAAGGACTACCAGCCGTCAAGAGTAAGAACAGATGTCTTTCAAACTAATTTCGAACGGTTTGGGTAATAAAACTTTTATTTCGAACGGTTGAACTAGTGCGAGTTGGAAGTAAAAACCAAATGAATTGCCAAGTTGAGCTGGACTTTGCATCGCAGAAGAGTAGCAACAAACTGAAAATAGGGTAAGCAAACTGTATAATTATGTGCGATGTTTCGGCTTTAAAGTTTATTAAACGAATGTGGCGTACTCCAAGTCTTTTGACTCCGTGTGATTTTTACTTCCTTGTCAATCGTAAAATGCTGACGGTCGTCGTTTTAGATTTTTAAAAACCACAAACAGCTTTGCCTTCCGTATACTTCTGACCAGATTTTTGCGAGTTTCACTGCACATTGGCTAGAGTTTCTCAGGTATCTTTTTCTCGTTTAGTGTTTTCTTCATATCGTTTCTTTTTAGTAATTTTCTTCGTGCATTGTAAATAATCCAAAACAAACCAAAAAGAGTTTTCGTGTTCGTGTACTTGTGTTTAGAAATTTTGCTCTTTGTAGTGTTTTATATTTTTAAACTTCTTTATATCTATATTTATAATTTTTAAAACAAAACTAAAAAAATACACAAACGGTTTTTTTAAAATTGTCTTTGTAGTTTTTACTATTTTCCAATTTCAGGAAATTTTTCCATACATTTGGTGGCTTTTTCGTGTTGTTTCTAATTCTTTTTCTTTAGGTTTTGTATAAACAGTTGTAAGTTTAGGTCGAGCCAATGGAAACTCAATGCAAATACTGCAGTAGGGTGATTCCTTTTCAAAACACCAGACCAATTGATGGTGTCAATGAGCGCAAGTGCATCACTTGTAGCTTAAATCAGAGGTGGAGCAGAACAAAATGTGCACTGAAGGGGTGCTAAACTCCTGGAAGACCTATTAGCGTCAGAAGTCTTCCTATGCGCTACACAAACTTAACCCCTGAGCAAAAGGCAAAGCTAAATGAAAAGTCATTTCTGACCAAACAAAATGCTGCCAGAGCTGTTACATCAATCTCCACAACCAGCATCAGAAATTGTTCACAGTTCATCTACCAACACAAAGCAACCAACACCTTCAGTTGTACATGTAACAGCAAGCTACACTTACAGCACCAATGAGTTACCACAACAGGGCAGACCTGCAGTTGAATATGCATGTACATCCAAGAAAACGAAGACTAAAATTCAAAAACAGGCAAGAGAAATATTTTCGAATGCAATGAAAGACACGAAAGAAGAAATTGGAAAACTTTCAAGTGGAGGAGATCAGCTCTTACAGGATATTGGTTGCTGTAATGATAATACTTCAGTGAGTATACCTTCAAGACAGAAGTCCAATCTTTTGTTCGTGGGTTTTCCAATACCATGTTTGGTAGAAATTAAACTGTTAATGATACCAATGAGCGATATTTTTTAATCCATGTATAAACACTGAGAGCACTGTGTTGCAAATTTTTAAAATCTCCCCCAGCACTTTTGTTTGGGGTCTCCCCAAAACCTACAATGATAGTTTAGACGAACGTATTTTAAAAAGGATGGACCCCCCTTGTTCACCTTTAAATTTCCAGTGAGTCCCTATTCATCCATTCTGCATTTCCTCTAATACATGTAACTGAGTGTTCTTGATTTGCAAGACCTTGATCTAGCTAAGGCCACAGTTTTTCTTTTATATTTAGATTTACGGATTTTTTTGACAAGAAGTAGGGAGCAGAGGAGGGAACAAAAATAAAAATAAAATTCAGCCCCGTCAATGTTTCTTTACTGCACTGATGGCCCAAATAATGAATCTGTTATCTCCTCAATTTTTAGCATGGAAAGTCACAATGCAGGAATGAGGATTAATATTTTTTTTTATGATAAACCCTGATCCGTCTGAAAAAAAAAACTCATAATTAAAAACAAGGTAGAAATAAATGCAGCCTAGTTATACATTCCCTTGATGATACACTTTATTTTTTTAATGGTACAAAAGAAACATTCATTGATTTATTGTTTTCCTAGTTTGTTTATTTTTTTTGTTTAATCGTACTACGACCATTCGCGCGCAAAAGTGTTGACGGGCCGATTGAGTGCAATTCCACGCTGAATATGCACTAGTGCAATTCCACGTTAATTACTTCTCCTCTATTGGGCGATTAGCCAATCAGCTTGCGTGATTCACCCTGCTATGCGATTCTATATAGTATGCCATACGCAAGTATTGCTAGCAAACGGCATACAAAAATGAAAAGAAATTCCCGTTACTCAAGTAAGCCTGTATGCGACGTAATTACGATGCACACACAAATTTACCACAGTCAGCTCTTAAAATAAGCGAACAGCGTGTTATCTACAAGTGAGATCATCGTCTACTATTCGACCCATAACAACCTCAAGTGTGATTATTGTGAAAAGTAAATAACAAAATAACCAACTATTACATTTATGGTTAATTGGTACTACATTTATTGTCAGTCCAAGGTTTTACTACATTTATGGTTAAAATATATTACATTTATGGTTAGACAGCTATTACATTTATGGTTGATGAGTATTACATTTATGGTTGGTATTTACATTTATATTTGATGAGTATTACATTTATGGTCGGTATTACATCTATGGGTGGTTTTTCTTGTAAGGTAACTCTAAAGCAGACTGTTTGACTAAATAAAATCATTGTTCTTCTAAAATAACAAAAGACCAATTATTCTAATTGGTATGATTTTCCAGTCATTGTAAGACAAATCACGAACTGAAATCCACCACACTTTTAATTTTCGTATACCTGGAAAAAAATTAAGTATCTTATAATAAAGTGAGTAAATTATCATAATCAAACTCACAAATAATACCTTAGTTCATCCCAATATTATTCTATTTATATACAGTTGTGCAGTTCAATATCGGTTGTGAGCAAAATTAGTAACCTATGTTTTAGTTTTAATATTTTCATTTCACTGATTTCGCTTTTGCTAGAATACCAAAAAATTTTGCAGAACCGTAACAGCTGATTTTGATATTTTGTTGCCTAACAAAATGCTGTTGTTGGCCCTTTGGAACATTGCTCGCGAGAACACTCATAGCGCATGAGCAAAATACACCTATTCTTATGGAAGTACAGTCGTCAGCATCAATATGAGTTGCACATAAAATTAAAACTGGAAATGTCACTTTTCACTCCAAATTTTCTGTACAATCTAATACTTTCATATCTCATATCTAATTTCTGCTGTTCCTACCAATGAGATGCTGTGTTATGTTTTGCAGTTACTAACTCCAGCACCATAACCTACTGCGAAAAGTCTAAAGGCCTGCTCCGCTGCCCGGACACCCAAATCCTTGACATTACCGGCGCCAACTACGGTCGCACAAAAACTGGTGCGTCTGTCTGCCAACACGATGAGCTATCGACGAGTGTCACAAACTGTACAGCCGAGTCTTCGTTGGCCATAGTACAAAGCAAATGTCAAAACAAAACAAGTTGTAAGTTGTTTGCTTCCGATTCTGTGTTCGGTAACCCGTGCAATGGAATATACAAGTATCTCGCAGTGGACTACAGATGCATCGGACGTAAGTTTTAAGTTTAACTGAACGCCAATAAGAGAACAGTAAGAGCAGGCATATACATTTATATTTAATAATTTATTGAAAGGGTGTGTAAATTTGATAGAAAGTCTGAGTCTTAGCTAGGGAGTCTCGCAAACTAAGTCATTGCCGTACAAGGTGTAATTACAGTCGCCGAGACTCAGCTCGGCAGGAAAGTGTTCAAGCAGTGAGGGCCTCAACATCAACCAGAATAGCACAAATAATAGGATTAATTAGAGAAGACAACAGTAGCAAGAGAGTATAAGCTCCTCACCTTTTCGCAATCGCCTTCAAAATAGAACGTGAAAAGCTCAGTTTTGGAGTCCTGTGGTCAACTTAAACGTCTGAGCAGAAATTGTTGCATAATTCTTGCGGCTTTTAATTTCTTCCTTTCACAGACAGTCAATAAAAAACAATAATAAACTGAAAGAGTGAAACTAAAGAGAGAAGAGAAACCAGTTTGATTTTCTTCAGTTGTTCTCCTTCACGTTGCCACTCTTTCAACAATCAAGGACGAGTATATATCACGGCTAAAGAAAATGGCATTAGTCAAGTTGGAAATTTACGGAAGAGTTATTATTGGTCATTTTGACTAAGACCGCCCAATATCACGATAAATGTGAAAAACAAAATGTCGATTTCTGTCTCAGTGCTTATACTAAATATAGAAATGCAGTGAAACCTTGTTTGTAATTAAAGAGATTTTAAGTTGAATGAGCTCGATTTCGAGTGGAAATTTCAGTTTTCAACGAGCCTGCACTACAGGAACTGTAAATAAATTATCAAACTTAATATTTTAGTTCATTTATCCGAAATAGAAGCAAACATAGATTTTTTTAAAACTTTGTTCATTTGTTTACTACATAGGAGAACTAAAAAAAATTAAATAAAAAGGGGGTGCCCATGTTCTTTAAGGAGCTACGACTAGTCAAATATACCCTTTCAGCAAATCTCACCAGTTTGGAAGGAATTTCTAAATGCGGTAGACCAGTGTTTATTTGACTAAAAAATTAAATTTAACTCAAATGATAAGAAAGGAATAGGGTGTCCCTCTGTTTGTTTGAAAGACATTATACAAAACGAGGCAAAATATATAGTACCTTTTAACTATTTTCCGGGGGAGGACAGGGACCAGTTTCACAAACATCCCCCTAGAATACATCAATAAGAATATTTTCATTTTTTTTGGCAGTCATCGATGTTAGCAATCAATATCTAGTAGTAAATTACAATAAGTCCAGAAATTCTGAATACGCTAACATGCGCATCGGTTTTTCTTAGACTTGTCTTTGGTCGCATCCTAGAATGTCAGGATTAGCCTCTCTGATAATAATTATAAATTGATCTGATTTTTCACTTAAACAATTTTTGTGTCACTGTGCTGATTTTCAATGTAATACAATGTGGGGACAATTTTAATTAAAATAACTAAAATGTATGCAACTCTAAACCGTTTTGTGCCAGGGCCCAATCGATTAACCAATGAGTACAAACAAATGTCTGAGCTTTTGATAGCAAATAACTACTTACGGATTGTACAAAGTGGTTGAGCAACCTTCTGAATTTTCGTGTTTTGAGCAACTCGTGTTGAGCAACTCGTGCTTTGATTAAGCAGCTTCTTTTGCTAGATGCATCGTGGATTGCTTTCAGCATTCAACATGTTTCAGTATAGTTCAGAGTTTTAATTTGTATAAATAACATTAATCGTATCAGAACATTACGTTTTTAGATTTCGGTGATTATACTAATGTTGCAGATTTTCCATTAAGCTAATGCCGTAGGCCTTCCTTGACTTCCAAAATTCTTGGTATGCCAACTTTTGTTGTTTGTACAACTTTCCAACATCAAAGCCGTTTCACTGGTTCTAGTGTGTCTTTAATGTATTCATTACAAAAATTTCAGTTCATTATATAAATAGTGGTATTGTTTTGAATAAACAAAAATACCAGTTGCATAAATTTTCGAGGTAAAGAAACTCTAATTTGTTTTGATTTTAACCCTCAAATGCATGAGCCATTTTGCCAAACATAAAAGCATTAGAAGGTTCGTTGAACCCCTTAATTTCAAAACGGATTAAAGCATAAAAAGGTAAAGGAAAAGCGACTCTCTTTAACGAAATGACACGTGACAGTAATTAATTAACTGATGCACTTGTGGCCCTCGGTGCGAACTTTGCCCCCCTTCCTCTGTCAGTGCTCCGTTTTACGAGTATTCAAAGCTAAAGCTACATGGATCAGAAGAAAGTCGAAGCAGACGTTGGAGTCACCGACGATCGAACCGGGCTCCGAAGAACGCGAACTAAGCAACTGAGTTACGCCTGCTTCTCATGTCACTTAACAATCAATTAGCACACAATCTACTAATTAGTTTCATTGCAACAATTGTTAATTAACTATTTAATTAACGTTGGTATAGGAACAGTTGTTCTAATTATAATCCTCCATTTTCTCGGCCATCTTGGATTTTTGAAATTTTTTAGTTTAATAATTTTCAAAAATATTTATGAAAATTGTGATGAAACAATATTTTAGACGCTAATACTAGGAGAAAAACAAAAGAAAACAACAAAATGGAAATTAGAGCAATATTTCGATAATTTTTGAAATTCTGAAAGCAAAACCAAGTTTGCATAAATTTTCCGCTGACGTCATCAGTGATAAAACCATGATTAGCGTCAAAACACTTGCCCATTATCTTGCTACAGTTGCTAAATTTATTTTGAAGTCAGCAAATCCTTTGGGGGGCTTCAAAGACCCCCCCATTCATTTAAGGGTAAATAATATGGCTCAGCTCATTGTATAAAATTCTTCGGTAAATACCAGAATCAGACCTGGTTTTGTGAAAATTCTTACAGGAATGTATGAATTTGTTTTTTGTGTGACCATATTTTAGAATATTTGACCAGAGTAGAAAAATTGAAAAAAGAGCCTGAAAATGTCTGTCACATCTGGTAGATTTAAACAACAGAACCTTGATTAAAACGTTTGAAAGACACAACTCCATAAAGTCAACACTTGACACTTGATTCCAGTAACCAAATGCTTATTGTAGAAGTTTCCCGTTGAGTTGTTTTAGACTACAGATAAAACTTTTGCAGACATTTATTTATTTTGCTTGCAGCATTTCTTCGATTAGTGTTGTGAATTTTTGTTGTTGTTGGAACTATCTAGTTGATATATAGATATAAATTTAGTTTTTTGAAAACACCAGCTAACGCGATTCGAGTATTGTAAACAAAGCTTTTCATTTGTTGGTGCCTTTAGCTGGAACTCTATTTTTCCATGAAAGTGGTGCAAAATGTAACCCAGACTATTTAAACCATATTTTGTTGCCTTCTTTGTATTGTGGTGAAGAAATTTGGTGCAAAATGCGACGCGGAATGTTTAAAAATTATTCCCCGAAGCGGAATAGAGCAATAAATGGCTATCGCTGGGCACCGACACTGACAGGAATAATTGCTTTAGTATAAACCAAACAGAGAACAAAATTTGCAAAACTCTGTTTTGCAAGGTAAACAAAAGCAAGAAAGTTATCTCGAAATTCGAGGTACACACACTCTAATGTCCGCGGAGGTAAACAAGTAAACCAATCACTTTCATCACTTGATACTTTTTGTTTTGTGTTTGTAAGCTGTAGCGTTTAAGGTTACACAGTAAGAAGAAAAATACTTTTTAGCAGATTTTATGATTTTGGATATTTTGATTCTAGGACATAAATACTACATTTTTGTGAAAGTTTTACGTCGATACCTTTTAAACTTCACAAGATATCGCACGAAACATTTTCGGACCCAATATATATTCGCGGGAAACTTTGTTTACATATGTCAGAAAGGCGTTGATGATTTTCCGGATCGTGCACACTGAACTAATTACGGCTATCATACTATCATATGTCAGTTTCATAAATAAAACTGTACAAACATTTCACAGAGTATTTCAGTGTTCATATCGGTTCTATTTTCGCCTTTTGCATCATGTCTTCCAACTGCAAAAAATCTAAAAGGAATTCCAATCCCTTCTGTGCTTCAAGTTCAAGGAAACGACGATCTCCCGCTCTAAGGAAAAGCGGCTCTCGGTTAACCAAAATGAACAGTGGCCTGGTCATCAGAATTAATTCCCGAATTTACGAGCAAAGCATGTG
>JAOEHT020171727.1:0-11614 GCA_025448195.2 Parazoanthus atlanticus
ACATGCACCAAACTGACCAGCTGGCCACCGTCGAGTCCGAAGTTACAACGTGAAAACCATTGATTTGGGGTTTCTGGCGATACACAAACTGTTCCGTTATCAGTTCTGTTGTACAACCAGTGCCTGCAGTTCGGTCGATTCGCACTCTTTCACAAAAAAAAACAATAAGAAAGAATAGGTGGCAAACGGAAGAAAAGAGAAAAACAGAAAACTGGTTTTCAGTAGACGTTGTCTGAGCCGTAGCCGTACTAGCTTCTTAAAGTCCCTAATAACCCTTCGGCATTACGCGGGATCCAGACCGCTCGAGAGCTAATCAGAACGCGCAAAGTGTCTTTGCCATAAAATAAAACTAATTTTTTATGTCATATTCCATGAAACTCGAAATTCATAAAAAGACAAAGCTTAGTGCAAGGCGGCACGGTCTAACGCTGCACCGCGCTTATCTGCCTTGCTATTTTTTGTTCTGTTCTGTTCTGCTAAATCCTTTACTTGTTTTTACGAGATGGATGTCTGTCAAATTGAAGTAACGTTATGTTTTTTTTTTATAATTCCATAGTTTTCAAAAGTGACTTGGGGGATGTTCATCTCCATCATTATTCTCGCAATAGTTGGATGTGGCGGCTGTGGTGCCCCTGGTAGGTGAAGACATATATAGGAATTGACCAAGGCGTTTAAACTTGCTTGTTAATCCGTTACCATAGTTAATAGAGCGAACTGGTTATGATACCTGGCCAGTTTCTTTGTTATAGGTTTTTGTTCTCTATCTCTTGTTCGTTACCCTTGACCGTGCACAAACACAAAAGGCATTGAAAACATTTGAGCTCACAAAATGAACTAAACAATGTGCAGGGTCATGGTTTGTTCAACCTAAGACAAAGCAGCTTTGTACACTCCTTTCGAAGTTTGTTCAGTTTTACAACCAGTTAGTTCTATCAACTATGCCCTTACCGCAAAGGGAGAGAGAGGGATTATTTTGACCTCAACTCCTCTTGAATGTTATGGAGTAAGCTAGCGTGATACAAAGACAAGAGATTGAAAACGTCTCTTAAAGTTTTGGGAGAAGCAAATTTTTAAATGTAAGTTTTTAGAAACTGTGCCTTAATCTTCTGTTTAAAAAATTTTGCGTTGATTAGTTTCTTTAGTATTATCATCAATGGAATTCCACGTAAGTGGTCCTTGATATCTCAAGCTAAACTTTCCATAATTTGTACGGAGTACGGAGAATAGCAGGAGTATAGAAAGCTGATTTCGATGAAAGTCTAGAAAGCTGATCTCGATCTCGATGAAAGTCTTGTGTTGTAATTATGAACTTTTCGTACTGAAGTTCTTTTTCTCAAAATATCTTTAGTAGTTTTTAGTTCGTTATTGGTAAACACGTTTTATACGTTTATTTTAATTTGCCATTCCTCATAAATTATGTTGCAAATATAAGAAAAGTATAGATGATTTACAAAATGGCGAGCAAGTGAGGTGGTATATAGTGTGGTATACAGCGAAACATATTTTGCAGAAGCATGTCCATATATCAAATAAATTTTTATTGGCTATAAAACAGTTTTAATAATTGAATAATTTTTATAGTACGTGCATAGAAAGAGAAAACAAAGGCAGATGTCTTCATCAAATGATCTCCATTCCCTCACAAATCTTTTTAAATTTATTTTGAAAGTTGAAAAAATTATGCAATTTTTGTCAAAACATGATTGGAAAAATGCTTCATTAACGGCCACAGAACTCTGACTAGTTTCGCCGTTTTGATTTCATTTAATTCTATTCAGAAGAATGCATGGAATGTGTTTGATATCTCAGTCACATTAAAAGGTATCAATCTACCATTTTCAAAATTCTGTTTTAAATGCAATACTAACTAAAATATCTGGATCCGCCCATGATCACTGTGCCATCAGTGTACAAATTGTGGTCACAGCACCGTCCTCACCACTACGTATATATACTGTCACAGCCACGTTGTCTGCCACAGTGTTGTTAGCCACCAATAGTTTGACATAACATTGGTGACAACAGTTGTGTGACATTATTGTCGCTCGTCTTTGGCAAATCTTCCTCAACCAACATCTGGTGAAGTTCGATTCACTTCACTAAAATTGACATCCAAATATGGAACAATCCGCAGTTTCACATTCATGGAGAAAATGACCGGGTAAAATTATGGAGTAATTTGTCCCTCATTGTATTATTAAACTTATGTTATGCTTTGGCTTTGGCTTTAAATTGTGTGCTTTATTACTTCTCTTGCTTTTGCACAACGGAAAGCTTGGGGCAATGTATAAATTCGCAAAGTAGTGCATTCTTACTCATCTTGCTTTCTCTCTGTTTATTTTTGCACCCTAAACAAAGGCGATGGTCTCAAAAAAGAAGAAAGATAGAAGAAGAAACCAAGAAAGGCAAACGTGTTAGTCACCGTGCTGGAACACCTCCATTGGAAAAAAGAAGTCATGACGTATTGTAACAAAGCTTTTGATACAACTGAAGAACCGTTTTCAGATGAGGATGCAGGAACTAAAGCCGTCAAACTAACTCCACTTGCAGGTTGAGGGGAAGAAGTATCGGTAATTTAGGATATGGCCATTACTGCTGACAAAGTAGCGAGTTCTTCCAAACATTCGCATTTTTAGTTCCGTTTGCACCCACGCATGATTGAGTTGTTCCAGCTGTAATATCTGTTAGAGAAAGAAAGCTTAATATTGGTTTTACAATTGCAGTCATTCAAAACTTGTAAAAACTACTCAAATATACATTTGTTTGCATTATTAATAGCTTTAGCACACCTGCCACGTAATCATATATTATTGCATTTAGGCTAGTACAACTTACAGTATAGCACACAGTGCTGATTAGAAGTATTTCATTAAAGCTGGGAGAGTAGTGATACAGATATTACAGTTAACAGCTTACAGACTTAAGTTTGGACTTAGTTTTAAAACAGCTGCAAAATAGCAAAGGAACTGGGTGGACAAAAACGGAAAATGTTGCTATTTGTATAATACGGCTGCTTCCCGATAACACGAGCCTTCGACTTCTCGGAAGTTTGAGTTTATGACTTGAAGAGAACGAATTCAGTTCGAGTTAGCGGGAGTTCCAGTTATATAGCGTCGACTATGGACTTAGTTACTATTACAGTTATATACGATTTAGCCCGTTTTTTGCTCTTAGTTATTTTGTTTTAAGTTTACGAACGAGAATTGAATTTTCCAAATTTTGTTCTAGTTACAATAAAGTTGCTTTGGAAGCAAATCTAGTGTTGGTGCTGGCCTCGCGTCTCATATGCTTTTGATATAAGCAAGAATACAACCAATCACTTCAACACTTTTGATATAGCTAGCCACTAAGTAACACCTTTTTATTGGTCAATAGGTAGCGGAGATACGCTGAAAGCCGTTGGTAAAGTCGCTAAGACTAGTGTGTGGCCCTGCCACTCATAAGGTACAATATACACGTTTTTATATAGGGCTTGTTTACTAGTAAATTGCGGGATTTTTTTACTGCATGCAGTGAAGAAGACAGCATTACACTTAGAGGACAGGTTATGTCAGGAATAATGATTTTTTCAGTTAAAAAAACAAAAAAGTATAAAGCCACTGTCACTCACGTGCAATGCATGAAAATATATGAAAGACGCAGCTTTGGTGAAAAATGTCAATTACCTTTATTAAATTTTACGTGATATTTAGATTAGATTCGCAGAAAGATATTTAGAAACAATCAGAACTGTAATGTAATTTTGCATCAGTAGCACCTAGTTTTACTGTAAGTTTTATTATCAGGCTGTGTTGTTTTTAACAAACGTGCATATTTTCCTATATATGTCCTTTAAGGACATTTTATATTTTTAGTATATTTCGAGTAACTGCATAATCTTAGAACTTTAGACTTTTAAATTATATCATATAATTGTTTTAGATAATTTAGATTTTACTAGATTATCAGGATCCCTTCTTAAAAACAGTTTCTAAAAGACTGATTGTGCCACCCTATGGAAATAAAGGTGTATCTAAGCCAATGCCCAAATAGAGGGTACTGCGAAGCGCCGTGTGCAAGTTGCCAGTTGAATAAATAATTTAATAAGGTACCAGGTTGTTGTACTCATTTTTATGTTTGTTTTTGCTTTCTTGTCTAACTCTCTGATTTCGTCGTTATTTGATTTAGCAGTGCTGCAGACACCTGGATTTTTGGGCAATTGCAAATTTAGAACAAGTTGTTTTACAAAAAAGGACTGAATTAATGCTACGAAATCCAGATATCAAATTGCAAGCCAAAATTGTGGAGTTCGGCCTCCATACAAAGATATTTAGCACTTTAGTTTCTTTTAAAAAGTCCTACACGGCGATTCTCAAAGCAAAGGTGTTTAGGCTAAAAAGAATATCTTACTAGAGAAACGAGCATCTCCTATATTTCCACAGCTCGAAGGCAATAATACACTAGGCAGTCAGCATTTATTGTACTAAATGCTGACTGGCTGCCATGATTTAATGCAAACAACCAATTTAGGTAGCAATATATATATATATATTGTAGGTTAACGAAACACGTTGTGAATGGTTTTCACTAGATTCAGAAAGATACAGTGACAGTTTCGTTCTCCTCTTAATAATACCGGACTGAAAATGAAGACGAAACTTCCAGCAACAAGTGTAGCGCTACAAACGGAAAACAGGCGAAGAAACTTGGCCAATGCAATATGTAGTTCAAATGTAGTTTAAAATTCAATGTTTAAAAATAACAAGATCGGTAAATCCATGTTCGTGAACAAACTGACGTGCCTAGTTATGGGATCCTTTTAGAACTTACTTTTATTGTTGTAATGAATGCGTGTTTATGATGTAGAACGAATAAACTTATGTGATTATCTTACAATTGTTCTGCGTCTGGATATTTCTTTTAGAAAGACAGACATTACATGCGAATTTTTTAATTTTTCCTTTCAAAAAGCATAGCTTAATCTCTCGAACTAACATTGGAACAATTTAGACAAAAAGACTTACTATGAACTGAACCCATATCATTGGCTGTTTATATTCTCAGACCCGAGACCCACCTGGGAGCACAGGCAGTCCAAGCTACCATTAGCTGTCTGTTTGGATTTATGGAAAATTTGAATTACTTGGGTGTTCGGTTACAATTCGCAATTCTAAGCAAATGTAACGGACATTTGAATTTTTCACTTGAATATTAAGAAAATCATTAGAGTTTGCCATTTACTTCAGGATTCTTGTGTAGCTGTCAGTCCTTGTGTTGATGGCACATTTTGGAGTGGTTTGGCGGAGAATTAAAAATATATCCCTTGGAAGTCTCTAAACGTATTAGAATTGCATTTGGAGAGAATAATTTTCCCGCCACAACTGTACACCCCTATCCCCCACCCCTACCTTAGAGCTAATAAATTGAAAGCAATAAAAAAAGTTTCTTTGTGTTCAACAACAAAGACATGACCTCTGTGGAAAGAATGATTTTCCCGCCATAACTGTACCCTCCATCCCCTTACCCATAGCAGAGCCTTAAACCTCTTAAAATGAGGTAAAAAGAAACCGTTACCTTTGTGTTCCACAAAGCAGGCATCTCCCGTAGGTGACTTTGAACGTGTTAGAATAGGATTTGGCGAGAAAAACCTGTCTCGCCATAATTGGACCCCACCCCCTACACCTATAACCCCGCTTTATAGCTCTTGCATCGAGGTCAAGAGAAACCGCTCCTTTTGTGTTCCACAAAGCAGGCATGTCCCCTGGGAGCCTCTGAACGTGTTACAATTGGATTTGGTGCGAAAAATGGCACGCCCCATAATTGCACCCCACCCTCTAGCTCCGTATCCCGTCTTATAGCAGTTGCAGCGAACTCAATAGAAACCGCTCCTTTTGGGTTACACAATGCAGGCATGTCCCCTGGGAGCCAGTGAACGTGCTAAAATTGAAATTGGTGCGAAAAATGGCAGCCCCCATAATTGGACCCCACCCCCTACCCCCCGTACCCTGCCATATAGCAGTTGCACTGAACTCAATAGAAACGCTCCTTTTGTGTTCTACAATGCAGACATGTTCCCTGCGAGCCTCTCACCGTGTTACAATTGGATTTGGTGCGAAAAATGGCACCCCTTTAATTGGACCCCACCATCTACCCACCCGTAAGCATCCTTCCAGGTGTTCAACTAAAGTCAACAGAAACAGCTCCTTTTGTTTCCACAAAGCGGCATTATCCCCTGGGAGCCTCTGAACTTGTTAGAATTGGATTTGGCGAGAACAACGTGTCCCGCTATAATTGGACCCCAACCCCCTACCTCCATCTCCCCGCCATACGGCTCTTCAATTGAGGTCAATAGAAACCGCTCCTTATGTGTTCCACAGCGCAGGCGTGTCCCCTGGGAGCCTCTCAACTTGTTACAATTGGATTTGGTGCGAAAAATGGCACCCCCCATAATTGGAACCCACCCAATATACCCCGTAACCCGCCTTATAGCACTTGCACTGAACTCAATAGAAACCGTTCCTTTCCTGTTCCACAATGCAGGCAAGTCCACAGGGAGCCTCTGAAGGTGATAGAAGTGCATTTGGAAAGAAAAAGGTGTACCGCCATAATTGGACACCACACCTCTAACCCCATATCCCCGCCTTATAGTTCTTCCGTTGAGATTAATAGAAACAGCTCCTTTTGCGTTTCACAAAGCAGGCATGTCCTCCGGGAGCCTGTGAACGTGCTACAATTGGATTTGGTGCGAAAAATGGCACCCCCATAATTGGACCCCAACCCTACCCCCCGTACCCCGACTTATAGCAGTTGCACAGAACTCAATAGAAATGCTCCTTTTGTGTTCCACAATGCAGGCATGTCCCCTGGGAGCCTCTCACCGTGTTACAATTGATTTTGGTGCGAAAAATGGCAAACCCCATAGTACGACCCAACCATCTACCCAACCGTACGCCTCTGAACGTGTTAGAGTGGTGAAACAAATGGCACCCCCTATAATTGGACCCCAACCACTACCCCCCGTACCCTCCCCCCTTATAGCAGTTGCACTGAACTCAATAGAAACTGCACTTTTTGTGTTCCATAAAGCAGGCATCTCCACTGGGAGCCTCTGAACGTGTTAGAACTGGATTTGGCCAGAAAAATGGTGCAGGCCATTTTTGGACCCCACCTCCCTACCCTACTAGGCCAGTTTTATAGCTATCAACTTGAAGTCAAGAGAAACCGCTCCTTTTGTGTTCCACAATGCAGGCATGTCCCCTGGGAGCCTCTGAACGTGTTAGAGTTGGATTTGGCGAGAAAAATTGTGCAGGCCACTTTTGACCCTCACCCCCCTGCCCTACTTGGCCAGCTTTGTAGCTCTTAACCTGAAGTCAATTGAAACCGCTCCTTTTGTTTTGCACAACGCAGGCATGTCCCTTGGGAGCCTCTGAACGTGTTAGAATTGGATTTGGCGAGGAAAATTGTGCAGGCCATTTTTAGACACCACCCCCTGCCCTACTAGGCAAGCTTTATAGCTCTTAACATGAAGTCAATAGAAACCGCTCATTTTGTGTTCCACGATGCAGGCATGTCCCATGGGAGCCTCCGAACATGTTGGAATTGGATTTGGCGAGGGAAATGGTGCACGCCATTTTGGACCTTACCCCTTTTCGCTACTAGGCCCGCTTTATAGCTGTTAACGTGAAATCAATAGAAACTGTCCCTTTTGTGTTCCACAAGGCAGGCATGTCCCCTGGGAGCCTCTGAACAATTCCAACATGTTCAGAGGCTCCCGGTGAACATACCTTCACTGTGGAACGAAAAAGTAGCGGTTTCTATCGACTCCAGGTTAAGAGCTCTAAATGGGGACTAGTAGGGTGTGGGTGTGGGGTCCAAAAATGGCCTGCACAACTTTTCTCGCCAAATCCAATTCCAACATCTTCCGAGGCTCCCAGGGGACACGCCTGCATTGTGGAACACAAAAGGAGCCGTTTATATCGTCTTCAGGTTAAGAGCTATAAAGCGGGCCTCGTAAGGTGGTGGGTGGGGGGCTGGGGTCCAAAAATGTCGTGCACAATTTTTCTCGACAAATCCAATTCCAACATGTCCAGAGGCTCCCAGGGAACATGCTTGTATTTTCGAACACAAAAGGAGCGGTTTCTATCGTCTTCAGGTTAAGAGCTATGAAGGGGGCCTAGTAGGGTGTGGGGTGGGGTCTAAAAATGGCGTGCACCATTTTTTCGCCAAATCGAATTCCAACATGTTCAGAGGCTCCCAGGGGACATGCCATCATTGTGGAACACAAAAGATGCGGTTTCTATTGACTTCAGGTTAAGAGCTATAAGGCCTTATAAGGCGGCGATAGGGGGGTAGGGGGCTGGGGCCCAATTATGGCGTGCACCATTTCTCTCACCAAATCCAATTCGGACGTGTTCGGTGGCTCCCAGGGGACATGGCTGCATTGTGCAACAGAAAATGAGCGGTTTCTATTGACGTCAGATTAAGAACTATAAGGCAGAAGTAGGGGGCTGGGGCCCATTATGGCGTGCTCCTTTTTTCCCAAATAATCCAATTCCAACGTGTTCAGTGGCTCCCAGGGGACATGCCTGCATTGTGGAACACAAAAGGAGCGGTGTCTATTGACTTCAGGTTAAGAGTTATAAGGCCTTATAAGGCGGGGGTAGGGGGTAGGGTGCCGGGGCCCAATTATGGCGTGAACCATTTTTCTCAACAAATCCAATTCCAACGTATTCAGTGGCTGCCAGGGGACATGCCTGCATTGTGGAACACAAAAGGAGCGGTTTCTATTGACTTCAGGTTAAGAGCTATAAGGCTTGATTAGGTGGATAGGGGGCTGGGGCCCAATTATGGCGTGAACCATTTTTCTCAACAAATCCAATTCGAACGTGTTCAGTGGCTCCCAGGGGACATGCCTGCATTGTGGAACACAAAAGGAGCGGTTTCTATTGACTTCGGTTTAAGAGCCATAAGGCGAGGTTAGGGGGTAGGGGGGTGTGGTCCAATTATGGCGTGCACCATTTTTCTCACCAAATCCAATTCTAGCACGTTCAGAGGCTCCCGGGGGACATGCCTGCATTGTGGAAGACTAAAGGAGCGGCTTCTATGGGCATCAGTGTAATAGCTTTAAGGTGGGGATAGGTGGTAAGGGCGTGGACGCCGCCTCCCTTGACTGGATGGTTAAACAGTTCAGTGTTGTTCAACTGGCTGTCCGGCCAAGGTCAGCACCATCAATTTGTGGAGAATAGAGTCAGGAATATCCAAGAGAAGCAAATCACATGTTCCAAGTGCCGAGAACCCGGTTGACCTGGGGAACCGTGGTGGGCTAGTCACCGGGGACTTGTTGTGATGGGAAGGACCTTCATGGCTTGCAAAGCCAGATGAATGTCCCCAAATATTGTAATGAAATCGTCACCGAAAAATGACAAATAGTTGAGAGAGATAAAGGAAATACTATGCCTGGCACATGAGAGCAATCTACATGTACTTGACGGTGTTCTGGAAAAGTTTCCTTTGCGGAAGGCTTGACAGTTTAAGGGTTAATGTTTTGGAAACTTGAATATCGTGCCCAAGAATGAAGACGAAAAATATAATTGTTTTAAGACAGCCAATAACCTGGATAGTGATCATTTCATAATAATATGACATTCATGGAAAAGTTTGAAATTCATTTTTATTCAGGTTAATGTGCCGTTAAATAAGGTTTCTACAAAATGGTTCCCCCTGCTTTAGTTAATATAGCTTTACGATTCCTTAGTCAAAATTATGTGCAACCCGTACTTGCGTAAAGATATGGTAAAATCTAATAACAGTTTTCTTTAGGCGAGGGAAAAGAATGGACCAATCTCGAAGCCAAGATGCAAATTAAAATGAATTATCAAACTGTCAGTCTAACTACGGCAGTGTTTACATAATACGAGATCGTGTTTGATTCCGGTACGACCTCATCCCGGTTCCTTACTGAGTCTCCATATTTGTTTACATGATACTGTCTAAAATCTCATTCCGGTACGAGTCATTCCGGAAGGAGTTCATCCCGGTAGTCGTACCGGATCGAAATGTTCGTACGGGAACGACATCCGGTCGCGTTCCACAAGTACCACATAAAGAAGGCACGAGCTCATTCCGGTACGGAATTAACCAAGTGGATTGGTTGGCTGATCAGCTGACTCATATTTTCGATCCAACGATGTTTTTACCGCACTTTAATTCCAGAGTGAAAGCTTCCATGTAAACGTGGAATAAAAATGTGTGTCGTACCGGAATGAAATTCATTCGGGTATCATGTAAATACCACGTATGTCACAAGCGTTAGTTAGTGAGTAGACTTGCACACATCGTTGTTGACTGCCCAAGCAACGGACACACCACGAGGTAAATATACTGAATTTACATTTGAAACCTTGAAACTTTGTTATATAATACTCTTCCGAAATTCATTCATGTATTTCTGTTGTAGACTTCGAACCTGTTTGAACGTGATCAGTCTGTTCAACTCCGTTCAGACCTGTAAACCAACTCAATGGCGCATAGTAAAAGAAACTTGTTTGAAACCTGTGGTTAAACGATGTAGTTTATAACAATACATTATTTTCATGTCTTTAAATCACTTAGAAATTTAATTAACTGTTATGTTTTATGGGTTTTTGTATTACACATAAGCTTAAGGTTGTGCTATGCTTAAGGTGTCAAAGATTTTTGGGAAACTTGTCGGCCCAAAAGTTGCGAATGTGTTCATGCTATTTTTTAACGATAGATTGTTGTTGAACCACGGGCTTTAGGATAATTGTGGTTTGTGGCCAGAAAAAATATTATTAAATAATAAAGTTTCTTAAGTAAAGCTCTGCTGTGTTTATTGTTTCTCAGTTTATCAGTCTCTCTCATAAGAGCGCTTAAAACACCCATGCCCGGCCCCCAAGAGGGACCCATTTGGGGGTAGGGTGGTACCAACTGCCACCCGCTGTATCCGCTGGAACCACAATTGAATCTTTAAAACTTTCTATAACTTTTGCGTTGAATATCTCCGAAAATAATGGATCCCCATCTAGGGCAATTGTTTTGAACTCTTCCTTGTAATATGTAGGAATGAAATTAGAGAAATTACACATTGGAATTCGAAGTTTAAACGATTTTAAAGATAAAGTGGTAATATTTTGCGTCATCTACAAGCTCTGCTGGATATAAAGACGGATTATTTTATTTGGGTAACCTTAAATTTTAAATTGTTATTGTTGTATAAGTAAAGCATATAGAAAGAATAGTGATGGTGATAATAATAATAATCTAATACCATAACAAACAACTTTGTGTATACGAGGTGATGCCAGAGTGTATTTAACCGATGAGTTTGTGATTCTGTAGTCTAAAACTACACTTCACAAACCAAAAAAGGCCTTGAAGGTTGATTAAAACTACTGATCATTTCAATTACTTATCAGAAACAAGATTAAATAACACAAATTGAGCACAGTTCCCTACAGTGCATAAAACTGCAGTGGTTGTATTTTACTGTACATGTTTTCTATCTTTGACAATCTCTTTCTTTCTTTCTTTCTTTCTTTCTTCCTTCCTTCCTTCCTTCCTTCCTTCCTTCCTTTCTTTCTTTCTTTCTTTCTTTCTTTCTTTCTTTCTTTCTTTC
>JAOEHT020171796.1:0-19776 GCA_025448195.2 Parazoanthus atlanticus
TTCAAATACGGACTTGCAAAGATTTTGTTTAATACATAAGCCACACAGTTCAATACTCAAAGATCTGTTTATTAATATTTTTTTTAAGGGATCCAAAAGGGGGGACGCCCCTAGGGTTGAGGGGGGGTCACGTTTTTTTAAGGGATCCAAAAGGGGGGGTCAAAAAAATCCTGTAAACCGAAATGAAAATCAACAGACCCCCCCTCCTCATAAAAAATGATACGTCCCTAAGCATGGACCATTTCTTAAATAGTAGCGGTTCTCCGTTCCATTTTCAAAACTATAGAAATAAACGTTCATTTCATAGTCTCAGCCGGCTGAAGTATGTTCTTAGCATGTTCTTGAATTTTGGTATTTTTCAGCCTCAATGTTCTTCAATATAGAAGGTTCTTTTAGAAAAAGGAGTGTATCGTGAAAGAACGAACAACACATCCAAACACTGAGTTTGGCTGCTTCGTTGTCAATCTTTGCTTCTCTTTTATTTTAAACTCTGAAAGCTAATTCATGTTTATTAAAGTTCACATTGTCTATTATTTGCTATTAAGTTAGTTCCCTTAAGGGTTCACGCTTTATTATTTATGCTTTACTTGAATAAGGTGAAGTTTTTTGACTCATGCTTATCAGATCTGTAGAACCTCTATTCAATACCTCGCTTACAAAAGATTTGACTCAGGTGCTATTTGTTACAAAACAGAACAAAGAGCCCCTCAATTCTGCTTGACAAACTGAAGTATCCTTTATTAACGCTCCTCCAAAGAGCTGATTCAAATCAGGCAAAGAGATTGTGTTTATGTTGGTGGTATTGTGGAAACAAAGCTCACTACTACAGCTCACTGCCAGCAGGAGAAAAAAACAGAAAGTCGTTGAAACGGAAAGTTTATATTGATCATAAACATAGACCGAAATATATTCTATATAGAGAACGATTATTTTTATTACTTTTACGCTTTACAGTTTCATTTTCTTACATTTTTATTAAATACTTTCAGAATTCATTAAAAGAATCATGGGACTGAGAACTTTGTGCGGCGTCAGTTCTGAAGCGGTCTTTTGATTCTTCGTGGAAAATCTATTGTCCTTCTCAACTCCCACATACCGTTGCAATTGTATGGAGACAAAATGAGAATTTTTATCTAGGATTTATCATATCTAAGACACTAGTTTTTGGCACACCCACGTTACTGATAAAAAAAAAGAAGCTGTTGAAATATATAACTTTCAGAAGTAGTTGCATGCCTTGGGGGGACTTCATAGAAAATCCCCTTTCCATCAATAACACGAACTGAGTTTGTTGTAGTTCATGTTTTCTGCACTGGGTCTATTTTTCTAAGAAAAAGCGCCTGCTTGACAAAAAAACAATAAACAAATCAATTCAAAAACACATCAGTTTGATATCTAAAAGGTGTTTTATCATTGTTTTGATTTATAACTGCACGAAAATGAATCAGATGCCCAAAGCATGAATTTGAAATAAATTGTTCTATTCTGAGGCATAAAGCATTTAATAAGTATCAACATTCTTCATAGGCCGCTTTCGTTGTCATTAGCGAGGCAGCTTGAATCCATTTATATACGCTTATTTCATTAATCATGTCTGCAGGTTAACTAGTCGGCTTTCTAAGTTTGAGATAAGTATATACCCCCGAGCAAAAGTTTAACTCAATAAATTAGCACCATAAAAACCTCGAGATCAGTTTTCATTCCGTAAACTGAATGAAGAAGACCGCGTGAACTCAAAAAGCGGCAGCAACTTAACTCCATCGGTAAAAAGAAAGGACTGAAGTCTATAGATATATTGTATTTTAAAATCCAAAATTTTTGGTGTTCAACTATAACACTGTTCAACTTCAACATTCATATTTAAAATGAATTCCAGCAACTTCAGTGATGTATCAAACCAGAGTGGTTTCGACTCGATGGTGTTTTATACGCCCGATAAGATAGCACGAATCACCTCCAGTTCAATCGTCTTTATTGTTGGCTTCATTGGGAATATTCTTGTGATCATGGTTGTCAAGAACAAGCAACACCGCACAACAAACGACTGTTTCATTATGAACTTGGCTATATCTGACCTGCTTCTGATCCTGGAACTTCCCTGGTCCTATTACCTGGAGTTCGCCACATTCCCTTTTGATACATTCTATTGTAAGGTTATCTACTGCCTCGCCACGTTTTCCCTCAATCTCGGTGTCTTCACTTTAACTTCAATGGCCATTGAACGGTGGTACACGTTTGCGTTTAGATCATTCCAAATTGATGGGTTAAATAGAAAAATAGTGGCTTTGTGGATTGCGTTGCTGTGGCTATCGGCTTTAGCTTGTGTTTTGCCGTTGGTGGTAGTCGTAAAACCAGGTACACAGATCTGCCAAGAACACTGGCCGAGTCTAAACCACCGTCGTGTATATACCACGGCTCTCGTAGTACTGCAATACCTGTTGCCTCTGTTTCTAATAGGTCTCTGTTATATCAAGATAGCCCGGTGCCTGATCAGCACAACCGCGGGACGAGGCGTTATGGATGAGGAAGGACGAATGAAGATCGAGACGAATCGAAAAGAAAACATTACCGTTATTAAAACACTTGCAGCTATCGTGATTTTGTTTGCAATTCTGATGTTACCCCTTCAACTCGCTTGGATGCTGTATGAATTTGGTTCGACAGAGCTTCAACTAATCGCCCTGGAGATGATGAAATACGTTCCGATATCAGTGTATATTCACAGTTGTGTCAATCCTGTAGTTTACGGAACACTTCGGAAGCAGTTCCGCAAAGCTTACGGGAGATATTTCGCCTACATGTGCTGGCCTTTGCGAAAGAGATGTTGCAAGACAGAGACACACATTTCTAGAGGTTCATCGATGGCAATAACTTGGACGACCTACGGTGATGTAACTGTGATGCAAGGTTCTTTGCGAGAGAATAATTTGCAGGCAAGCTTTAAAACAACTTCAAGCTACACGCTCAAAAGCAAGAAATGATTATCTCAGTTTTGACCGTTAGATCTGTTTTAATAACAACTGTATAACAAGTCCGTAGACGGGAAGGCTGAGCCGATCGCTTAGGGCGTTATCTGCTCGTTTGATCTTGCCGACCCGAGAGAACTGGTTATAACCAGTGTTAATGGTTAAAATCAAGACGCACGCGTGTATCTTTTCCCGCCATAGCTCATGAACTTTATTCTCGCAGTTTTCTCGAACTGAATGGCTCTAATCCATAGGCAGAAGAAGTCTAGTGGGAGACAGTTCCAATAGTTGTGGCGATCCATTTCAGAACTGACCGACCGGCTAGTGGAAAGCGCCGTTAGTTTTTCGACTCTCTGTGGTAGAGTTTGGAATTCCAACTATACCCCCACTGAAATCTGTAAATTTTGGACGGATACTTTCGACGTCGAAATCTAAGACATAACCTCTTCCTTTATAAGAAATTCTCTCTTTATTTGTCTTCTTTCTCAATCTTACTTTTACGAACAACTAATAATTTTAGCTATTATTTTTCCTATCTTACAAAAAGAATGACGCGCATATGTAGCACATCCTATGCGATTTCTCAGTCTACTTAAAGCCCTGGCCAAACGTATAGATGTAAGTCGATGCAAGTTAGTGCAAGTTTTCTTAGTAAACTTTCGTTCACCTTGCGTTTCGTTTGGCCGCGAACTTGCATGGACTTCCACTGACGCTGCACTGACTTGCATCAACTTTGAGCGAGCTCAAATTTGGACGCAAGTCCATGCGAGTTCTTCATCAGTGGCCAAACAAAGCGCAACTTGAATGGAAATTTTGAACGTCAAAACTTGCACGGACTTGCATCGACCTGCATCTACGTTTGGCCAAGATTTTACAGTGATAGGTCAACAAATCCATCACTAGTTCATGGCCGGCGGAACCAGTCCGGTTGGTACTGCCAGGGCCGGACCAATTTTGAGAAAAATAAAAGAAATAGTATGGAGGATCTAAAATAGACCGGACAAAGATTTTCACTTTACGTTTATAAATGGGCGGACCAAATATAAAATGCTTCCGCCGGCCCTGTAGTTATAGTGTAATCAAACCACAATTTGGTGATCAATTTCCTTTTCTTTTGGATGTGATTTGGTCAAGAGTACCACTCGACAGTTGGCTAAGAAGAGTCACAAGATGTCCCCCTACGCCCGTCAATTTTATGAGCAGGTTTACCTAAGCTCTTAAAGAATTGTTAATTTATGTGAGAGATATTGGTAAAAGTATTCATATATGTTGTGATAACGTTTTTCATACCAACGCTGCAACTTTGAAGTTGGTGTGTTTAAATATTTACGAAGAGTTATCCACTACTATACGTATTTTTCCCTTTCATCTGTAAATATCTTATTTTAACCCATGCGGCATGAGGTAAAAAATCTGAAATGTATAGCTAACAGAGAAATAGTTTACACAATGAGAACTGCAGAAAATATGTTTATACGATGAAAACCGGAGAAAATATGGTCCCAACATGAAAGTCGTTCCCAGTCTCTCCGCGTATCAGCCATCGCTCCGCAGTTTTCAGTGTTAAACTATTGTTGAATCGCGCTTATAATGACCCCGGTTATAAGCCCCCGATTATAAGACCGGGATTTTTCAGGCATTTCTCTATATATCTTTATACTTCAGAATTGGGCTCCGGGTGCTTTGAAAAAGTTTTGAATGTAACCCGGGTAGAACAGGTTGTTTATAATCTATTGTTCACCAACTGCCACAAAGTGAGTTTTTTTCAACGTATAATCTTCAAAAATCATTATGTAATAATATATAACTTAAAAATCATTATATATACGAATTAAAACGAAATTTTTCCATGTCAATTTTGTTGAACTGATCTTTGCAAACTCCCTAAAAATATCTCCCTCACTCGAAAGTTTAGGCAAGGCATTCACAAAGAAAAAATATTATCTGAATGTAGACACAAAGCGTTGCTCGAATTGAATGAAACTCAAACTGCAAAACAAGCGTGGAAAATAAGACTCCGTAAATATAAAGCAATATGCAGAACAAAGCTTTGGATAATTTATATTATTTATATTATTATTATTATTATATCATTTAGATCCCTTCTAGCTAACGTTTCCCGTCGTCCTTGATGTGGCTTTAGTATCTTTTCATACAGAGGTGGGCTGGCACGGTAAACAGTACATTTTCGTGGGTTGACTGTGTGTTCATATTGGACAATTTCATCCCGCCTACAGAGCCAGTCCGCTTGCCGAGATGAATTCTTTTTCTTACAAACACTTCAGCCCACTTACGGGGCTGGCCTGCCTCTCATAGAAAAGCTATAAGTTTTCATCCCGGTAGGTGGATTTTGCCCAAATCAACCCGCCTTCTCATTATGAACACACAGAAATACTATTACAACAAACAGGCGCGAGAGAACTAACCCGCTTACCGGACTCATGTGAACAAGCTCTTAGACCCGATTAATTCCTTCTCTTTTAATTCCCCAAAGGAGCTATGCATATATTAGCCAACTCCTTAAAACAAAACATGACCACCCTGAAACGGGAGAGCTGCTTTGTGAATCGCCGCTGACAATAATCCACACATGGACCAGAACTAGCAATCACGGCTTTCCAAACTGGGATGATGATGTGTAAAACAAATGATTTGGGAAAAAGCGTTTAGCGTTAAACTTTATAGCTAAACTTGATAATGTAAGAGCCACTGAGTGGATATTATCAATAAACCATTATTATTATTATTATTATTATTATTATTATTAAAAGCATCAGTTACCGAGTATATTACGAGCGCTTTGATAGTCACTTTTTAGTAGTTCAGTATACGTCGAACCTAATACTATCAAGCTAGAAGAACTCTCTCCGGCTCTCATTTCAAAAGATTCTTTTAAGAATATTTTATTATTTGAGATAATGGCGCGAAAATTGCCCTGCGCGCTATCAATTAATCTCCCTCCTCTTCCGTTGTAATCAAGATTGAGGAGATCGGTTTGTAGTGGCAGATTCTGTATATTGAAAACATAATGTTTCCAACTATATGGTCAAAAGCCATTTTGAAATCTCGTGTAGTTTTGTTAATTATTCTTTTAAAATTATATCTGTGCATATTCGTTCCAAATCACACTCAAAACCATACGGTTACATATACAAAACAAATATAGAAATTTTATGAAAATCCAATATCCTTACGACTTTCTTTCCTTATGCGAGTAAATATTTAACTGGTTCTCTTCATCACTGAAATCGTTGTGTTGTGATCATTATTTGCGGTGTTTGTGATGCAAAAAATATATTCTTCTTGTCCCGTGTTTCTTAATAGTTCGCCTTACTCTTGCAAGCCACTGCTGAGAGTGTACAAACAATAAGACATCTCAAGGAGTAAACAATCATGCATGCAGGTTTTTAGTTTGTGCTTTGCCATATGTAACCAATGAAATTTGTTCTAAGAAGTGTGAAATCCCATGTGATGTTGAAGAAAACAGCATTGACACAGTTTCACGGAATTACGTCGCCACTCGCCACACCGGGTACCACTCAACATTTCCCCCTAACCCTTCTAATTCTTCCTCCAATCTTTCCGTATTTACGTACATTACTTTGTGGAGTTTGAGCAACAAGTAACACATGCTCTTCAAGAGAGGCGAAGTGAGTAGTCATATTATTAGTTTGAATATTTTAACACATTGCAGTAAAAATTCTATTAGCTGTTCAAACAAAGGTCATTTAAGGTGGCTGAACACAATTTCGACAGTTTCTGAGTAGTTATCATCCTTGGGACATTGTGTCAGAAAGGTAACAGCTATGAAGCCCAAACTTGGCAAGAGAAAAATACAACAATAAATGTTTAGGTTGCTTGAATTTTTGTGAAGATTCTGATTGTTTCCATGGCAGCGTCGAAGTTTCAAAAGAAGAGTAAATGTCACTTTTGCTAAGTTTACTCAAAATCTGTCCATTAATAATTGCTGAATTTTTGCATGATTTCAGTCGAGATCACGGTTCAGACAACAAAAGCAAAAAGATCTTCATGAACCTCCAGCTCTACTTAACTCGTGCCTTTTATATGCAAAGTTCTATGTATTCCGCTGTCGTGTTCAGAAAGCCAAGCCGTCCTTCCCTGATTTCTTGCAATACTTAAAGCTGTAGTTTCATGTAGAACATCTTGCCTCTTCTCAGTCTGGAAATATCACATCTTTAAACGCAAATTGGTACCCATTGAAAGACTACTTGGATTCCTCCCATTCGTTTTAGTCAATTTTTGTTACCCTTTTTGTTTTGTTTTTTGTTTTGTTTTTGTTTTTGTTTTGTTTTTTTCTATTAATATTCTGTTTATTATATTTAGCAACAATGCAGTGTAATAAAATAACAAAATAAAATTTTGGGGAAAAAAAGCAAAAAAAAAAGATTGAAATCTGACAGAGGCGGATCAGCAACGAGACTCAAAATATAGTAAATATACAATTAACTGTCTGTCACAATCATGTGGAATTAATGTCATGAAAACGCAACGGTATAATTTACAGATAACAGTCTTGATTATGTTCTATCTGTTGTGTTACCATGGAAACGGATTGAATCACAAAGACACTTTTACTTATTAACCCTCTTGGTAATGTATGTCAATTGTACCAAATTTTGGCTCATCAGCTATTAACACTACTGAGATGTCATGTCATGTTGTAGTACTGATACTCGAACATTTCAAAACTGTGTTCAGTCAACTAAAGCCTTCCAAAAGGTCTAGGTGATCACGTGACCATATTCAACCAATCAGAAACTCAAAATGTCAAGAATACCAATTTTACATGATCATATCTAGTGAACTTTATTTTTATCTGAACGACAAACGTTATTAATCAGAGAATTCGGAATGTTAAAATTAGATAGTACGAACTTTGAACTAGTACAACAACAACATGCACATTTGTGAAGTCAATTAAGAGATGCTAGATGTCAGGTCACATACAAACGGCTTTAAAATTAACAATCAATCACTCATATCCCTTAGCGTGAAAAACAAAGCAATGATCACCATTTGGGGTTTTCAGTACGGAGAAATGAAAGCCTCCTGACCACAACCACAACCCTCATGACAATATCCTCATTTGTCAAATCTCAATTGACTCATCATCGTCTTCACAAAGTAGGTGTCAGTAGAAAAGTGGTCAAATCACGTTTGCTTTGAACTGTCATCAGACCGGAGAAAAATGCCTTTTCCCTTTCCATAAAATAAACATCTATTGTTTGAGTGTATTACGAGCTCTCCGTTTTAAACATGTTATATGTCAATGAAAAAACTCTAAACAACACAGAATTTACAAGTAGAATGAAAATAAAAATAACAGCTAGAAAGGGTAATCGACTCTCATTATAACTTGAAATTATTGGGAGGTCGCAAAGCATCTATTTTTTACTGAATGTTTTAGATGGCAGTAATAATCGTTCATACTAACAAAACAAGAATATAGATTCGTCATACCTTTTACAGTGTGAGTTGCTTTTGTCTCACTTTTTCACCAGAATCATTGTTTGTTTTCGTTCAATTTGCTGGCCTTGTCCTAGCAAAGGACTGTCATTTCAATTCATTTCAGGTATTCAGTGCTCACTGTTAATAGTTATGCCCAGGTTTGTCAGTTTATCGCTATAATTGGGAATCATCTTTTAATTTTTCCGGTTTTCATACACGCAGAGCTGTTGTTTGTCTTCGTGTTTCCGACATAAGGTTCCGGGCAGGATGACCTGTCACGATATATACAATCAAACTACCGTCAACTAATTTCAAACAATAGGCAGTCAAACAAGGAAGCGTTTTTCTTTACTGCGAACGCTTTCTATAACTTATCTATATTGTTTTTCATTCAAAAATAAAGGAAAAAAAGTTAACGAAATGATTGACACATTATTAAGAAATTGTTTTTTTGATATAGAAAGCGTTAAAATGTCGCCTGACTGTACCTTATTTGGTTTTTCTTCTTGTCTTGTTAGATTTAGTTCTAAAGATAAAACGCATTTCAGTAATCTACGAGAAAGTAAATGTTCATCTTAACAACAACCATATATACTTTTATCTAGATTTCCTATTGATATCAGCAAACTTTTACTGAAAAGATTACCCAATGACCCAAAACTGCTCAGCGAAAGATAGTGGGGCCAAATTGAAATAAAATTTTAGCAACAATACCGACTATTAAAATACTTGTCGATTTACTCTTCAAGATATGTCAAATATATCAATGCTTAGGTAAGTTATGGATTTACGTCAACTGGTTCAAATTTTAGTACTTATTAGAAACAATTAACACTAGGCACTTCTACTCTTCAAAATTTATATATCATATATAATGGCTATTCCATCCACTGGTCTAAAAGTTTGATGAAACAGATTGCGCCAAATACTTATATTCTTTGGGAAATGCAGTACTGCAATTGCCAACTCATTGATAATTCAGATAATTATTCTAACACTATACATACATAAATAAATAGTTGTATATTTAACAATACGTCTTTTATTCATATGCAAGAACAACCCGTTTTGTTCAAATAGGTTGTTGACAAAGCCATTTTCAGGATAATTTTTGTGTTTGACAATTTTCCTTTTTATGTGTAGAAGAAACGAAGCAAGATATACTTTTTGTTATAACGCGATAATTAAATACTGACATGCACTCAAACAACATAGAAGATTGGCTTTCTATACTCCAAGACTGCGAGTTTAACTCACTTGTGCATGGTTATATTAGGTATTATTTCAAATTCATATGATATTAAGGCAACTAAATAAACTGACCCGTGTAGCTGAACAGTAAGCCTTCTGATTTAGGCCTGTTATTGGCCCAAATCTTGCCTATTCTTGCCTCTCGCCAAATTTTTTCTAATCTCGCATATTCCCGGAGACACCTTTTTTGGAAAAATTGTATATTCCAGCCTAATCTCGCCTAATCCTGCAATTTCCCCGCGGTCGCCTTTTGTGAAAAATTTGGATTCCCGCCTAATCTCGCCTAAACTCGCCGCGAGATTAATCGAGATTTGGGCCAACAACAGGATTTGGTTTGTCACTTCAGCTATTAGTCTTTCTATCAACATTTTCAGAATCTAGCAAATGAACAATTTCTATGAGAAATTGTTTTTCAAAAGCACCAAAATGAGCGTCTCTGTTCTCTAATATCGGCACTCGCTTTGTCTTTTGTTGTCCAATTGGAGCACGTGCTTGAAGATTTTTTTATGACTTTGTAGTCTATGAGACCGAAAGCCCTACAACCTTTTAGATACTGAGATCAACTTTCAACTGTTTTGATAGAAATCTTAAGTCTAGAATATGTTACAGCTACCAATGTGGCTTATCTAAATTTTATTGAGAAATAAAAAGTTTTTTTGACCGGTCTTCTTCTTTTTCTATCATTATAAGATAGTGTGTATGAGAATCATTAAGTTTGTAACATTTTTGCTGCAACAGTATAGTACATTTGCTGTGTTTGATAGAGCCATATTGTGAATTCCGTTATTCGAGGTTCTCTTACAGAAATAATATTCAAGGAAAAATTAAATGCGGCTTCCCTGTAAAGTTTTTTCATTTAAAGTTTTATTCAAGAGAAAACTAATTTCGTTTTCAGCAGTTGCTAACTTTGAAGATAGAGTTTGAAATTTTGTAAATTAATTTTAAAATTAATTTGCCAAGAACTAATTCACATAGTAAACGGTGTCTCTTTCTAAATGTAATTTTGGTTACAGTTAGTAATTGTTTCACAAAGTGGAAGTGATCGACTACTGCTGGATATTCACGGAGCCATGCAAGGTGATTGTATATCGTTAGCCACCGACAGTGAGGAAAAATGATTGTTTTGGTATATATCAAACTAACGAACAAAAACTGCAAAATTTTGGATTTTCTATTTTTCTCCGAAACAATGGTTCATGAAATAATTATCTAAAGATTAAATTCACACGCGAATTAATTTTCCATTATGTTTTTAATTTTTGACTTAATGTCAAAAATAATGTGAGTTGGATATTTTCCCTTATTTAAATTTAAGATGTTAAACGTTTGCTTTTAAACATTTTCATTAATTTTTGGCATATATATAGCGAAGGAATCAAAAATGAAATTGACGTTTTCCGATTTCGGCTTCATATTACTGTTAAACCCGTCAAATCGTGAATGCGAAGAATTATTTGAGAAATGTTGCTAATCAAAACCACAAACCACGACAGCCGACGCTACTGCTTTTGTCCGATTGGTTGATAATAAATAAACTTTATCTAAAAATGTGCGTTATTGCTCCATAAAGGACTTGGAAGAAAAAAGCAGGACCTTAAGAAACAATTCTTTCATCTTGAGTGAAGTAAGGTTGATGTCAATCCGTAAAAAGTGGATTGGTTGATTGATCATTTCCTATGTAAAGACGAATTAACTATGCCAACATTTTGAAAGGCAAGGTAATTTGTTACCCATGATGCATAACGTTCGCATTACTAGATACTATTTTAACTCGTTCCCAATTTTTCTTAGTTGACGTTTCGCAGCTGAGCAGCTGTACTTTAGTTTTTAAAAACTAGTTGTGTTTCAGTTGTGATTCAAAATTTATTTTTTGCACTTCTTAAAAAAGATGTACAACAAGCAATCGTGCTCTTTTCTGGCCTACTGGTAAGTTGAAGAATTTTGCTTTTCAAATTCTATGCTGAACAGGCTCACAGAGGTGAATATACAGTCGGCTGACAATTCCATACTGAATGCTGTCTTTCTTGGCCATGACTCGATAGATGCTGTTGTATTGCAGCTGAGCAGCTGTTAGCAGAATTTTGTGTTGTTCAGCTGTGGCTTAAGACTATACAAAATCAAATCTATCTATCTATCTATCTATCTATCTATCTATCTATCTATCTATCTATCTATCTATCTATCTATCTATCTATCTATTTATCTATCAGTCGTCTTATCTTATCTTATCATTCAACCGAAAAGAAAGAAATTTTATAATTTGACTCATTGATCACTCATGACCATTTACTTATAAGACTCATGAAATTAAAGCATCGGCCTCAATTTGAACGAGTGTGCAAGCTTATTCCTAATACTGATGAATTCACGCTGGAACGTCGTGTAATAATGTGAATTTAGTGAATCTGCACGTTTCTATTTTGATGTGAGAACAAACCTTAAGAGCACTGAGGTTCAAAGGGGCCCAAATGTTAAGAACAAATTGATGCGATCTCAGTCTCCTATAATAATAATAATAATAATAATAATAATAATTAATAACGTTCTTGGGGCATTATCGAAGCTCACTGCTCTTTCAATTTTTGAAAAAAAGTGAAAAATTTGTTAAATTTGAATAAATATGTACAAGCTTACATGTATTGGGAAATAATAATAATAATAATAATAAACAAATAAAGCTAATAGCTAATAACTAATTAATGTTAAACTACCTAATAAAAAACTAGATACAAAATGTATGATACAGTATAATATGTAAAACAAAATGATATATAATATCTAAATATATAAAGCTGCCAGCTTTGTAGTTTAAGGACTCAAAGACTGCCTGAAAAAGACGGTCTTAAGTCTAGAATTAAAAACGGCAACAGCTAGTGTCACTGTTTCTTATTTGAAGAGGTAGGGAGTTCCAGAGTCTAGGAGCACAGACTGAGTTTGTTCTGTCTCCATAAGTTGTAGTGTTTGATATAGGAACTTGTAATAACTTTTGTCCAGATGATCTTAGAGCACTCAAGATCCTCATACTCATCTATAACGACACTGAATGAGCAAGTTCCAACCTATATCTCCGAACTTCTGTCAATCTACAATCCGCTGCGTACTCTTAGATCTTCAACAAAAAACCTGTTCTTCCTTCCCAAACAGTAGGGACTTTAAGAAGCTAGTACGGCTATACGGCTCAGACAATGTCTACTGAAAACCAGCTTGCTGTTTTTCTCTTTCTTTCGTTTGACACCTATTCTTTCTTATTGTTTTTTTTTGAAAGAGTGTAAATCGACCTAACTGTGGATATTGGTTGTAAAACAGAACTAATAACGGAACAATTTGTGTATTCACGTTTACGTTCTCCAGAAACCCCCAATCAATGGTTTTCACGTTGTAACTTCGGACTCGACGGTGGCCAGCTGGTCAGTTTGGTGCATGTTCAAGTGCAGTGAATTGTCTTCGTTAGTTAAGCCTTTTGTTTTGCGCCTTCCTCGTAGCCGTAGCCATACTAGCTTCTTAAAGTCCCTATTATCTTATGGTGATGGAGCCCACCCTGTTGTTGCCCCAAAACTCTGGAACTTACTCCCCTCACTTCAGTCTCTTACAATGTTCAAATCTAGCTTTAAGACCTATATTTTTTAATAGATTTACTTTTAACGAAGCTTGGGGTATAATAAGGCGTGTTTAAAATGGAAGCAACAATTTATGCTTCGTTTGCAAAAATGTTCAGAAGGACGCGTCTCGACCAAAATGTTTTGGTTCTTGCTGATTGGAAAACTGAGCTCGTACACACATTTTTTTAAAAATATTAAAATATGCTTTGGTCGAGGTTCGTTCGTGTTTTATTTTATTTAGTTTATGGCAATTTCAGTCTAAATTTGATCTCAAGTTTGCTCGTATCAGGCTACATATAAAAAATCTGTTTATGAAATAGCTCAGTGTACTAATCAGAACACTTTGTATTCAATTCCAGTTTTCATTTTTCAATCAGTTATTTCAATCTATTTACAGCACATATCAATACAATAGTGCAATCAAACCCAGAGGCTTAAATGGTTTGGGGTCTGCAATACACTCTTCCTTTTCTTAGAAGAATATACTTTACAAGAATATCGAGGCTGAAATTGGCGAAATTATAAAAATATTGTAAGTAATAATAATAATAATAACAACATTATTTTTAAAGCGCAGAATACATATTAACATGATCTAAGGCGCTTTACATAAAAAACTACAATATCGATAAATATAAAATACAATACATGTAAAGGTAAAATACAAAAACCAAAATACAAAACTAAAATACAAAAGGTAAAATACAAAGTGACTACTATGCTAAAATACTAATAAACTATATGTATTGCTCATACGCTAGTTTAAAAAGATACGTTTTAAGAGATTTAAAATATTTTGTTAAGAATATATTTTTGCGTGTTGAAAATCTGTCAAATACATTAAAATCACATGGTTTGAACTAAACCATTTATTTTATCTATTTATAACAATATTTAGTCAGGGTGCTCTCTCACGTAAGTGATTTTCAGAGAGGTCCTGAGTTAAAACATGTTACAAATATCAATTAAAACCAAAAATAAATTACAGTGTTTTAAAATCTGGCAATAGCATGTATTAATAATACTTATTTACAATATCTAATTGATTTGGTCTAAATGTAAAATATATAAGATAACACGGAGTCTGAAAGTATAAAAATTTTAAAGGTTTAAAAGAAATTACAAGGTATTAAAGATGTTTATAAAAATTTGACTTGAACTCTTTTATGGTTTTACATGATTTTAATTTGTTGTGTAATGCGTTCCAGTCATTGACTGCGTAGTAGGCTAGTCTCTGTTTTGCCCCATTGCGTTTGACTTTAGGAAAACGTAACTTGTTTTTATTTCTAGTGTTATAATTGTGTGTTTCTCGAAACGATTTCAAGTTTAAGGTTGACGTAAGGTTGACGTACAAAGTACGTTAAAAACTATGGTAAATTCTTCCTTCTTATTAACGGCAAAACTAGCCAATAAAACGATAAAATAAATCCACAGCACTAGCCGTACGTTCGATGCTAATCAATTCAACGGCGTTACATATGTATATGTATATTGTACTGTACAACTTTGCAATACCAAAATTCTTTTGTAAACGGCAAAACTAGCCAACATGTACGTGCACAATGTAACTTGATACAGATCTAGACACCAAGTAGCTGTATTTGGTACCACAATGTCAAAAGCTGTCAAATGGAAATATTAGACTCCATAATATAAGAATATTCACAAGAATATCTTCAGCCTAAAATCAGCAGAAAAATAAGAATATCCAGCCCGGGCCTGAAAAACAGTATTCTTCTAAAAAAAAAAAAGAGTGTACAAAACGTGCTTGACATATATTTGTTTCATTAATTAAACGCGGGATGAAATTACTTTTGGCACGTTCGAGTTATAGCTGTCGTTGAAGAAAGAGGCCTTGCTACAATTATGCTGAGCAAACGACATCCTATTACGTTAAAAGGATTTATTGTTCCTGTTTGAAAACCAAGGAAACTCAAAATAGTGCTCAGAGTTATTTCCTAAGTGATATTTATTCTTTGAACACCCGAAAAATAAGACTTTTAAAAGTAGAAAGTGAAATTGTGTTACACATCATAAATTGACTTTTGGTGAACATTTATGTTAGATATGTTTCTTTGTACAAGTTGTATCTTTGAAAATACTTTTCTCATGTGAAACCAGTTACAATGTCAGATTTTCGTAGGCTTTTAAAAAGATTTTGACCAAAGAGAAACCAATGTCAGAACTCATTTGGATAATAACTAAGCTCTTGTAAATTTTCGGTCAAATTTGCGACTCAAAGCAGATGACGCCAGAACAATGACTATTCTGCACGATGCTCATGACTAGTAAATAGTAAGTGTTCAGCAATTAACCCTTAATCGTTTAATCACGTACGATATTCAGTTGAGCTCAAAAGATAACTTGTAAACCATTTCAGGTCACATACAAAATGCAAAGTAAAAAGTTATAAATCCAAAAACGAAAACGTGCGTTGAGGATGTACAGGTCGCCCGAAAACGTCTGACTTTATTAATATTTGTTTTTAAACCATTTCAAAAGCTCTTAACTTGCCTGTACATTGTATATAATGTTTTACATAGATATTAAATTATATTTAAAACAGTTTTAGGTACTTATGGTAAATATAATGATATATAACGATAAGTGAAGCTTTGTTTACGTAATATCCATTGTACACAGCTCTTCATCTATACCTATTTTAAAATTACCCTTTTTGGGTAATTGAAGATAGGAATACGTACAAGCTGGCATACAAATATTAAAGTGTTTAAATATTTCAATGTCTTTTAACTTGCCTGTGCACTTTATTTAATGTTTTACAAAGGTGTTAGTTATATTTTAAACAGTTTTTTGTACCAATGGAAAATATAATGATACATAACGATAAGTGAAGCTTTGTGTTTCCTGTAAAATATCCAGAGGACACAAATGAAGTCAGATGTTTTTAAGTTGTTGTAGTTTATATAATCTCCATTGTACACGGCACTTCATCTTTAACTGTTTTAAAATTAGCCTTTTAACTAATTAACAGGCAGGAAATGTACAAATTGGCATATGAATATTGATATGTTTAAGTAAACTCTATTGTAGATGTACATGTATATAACAACACGTTTGGATTACTGTTCACTCGTCTTCTGGCAAAGTTTGTGAGAGCGGCTATTCGGTTCGATATTGTGGTGAGTGTCTCTTTTCTTCATTTCTTTTTCGTTTTGTTTTATACTTTACGGCGATTTTGTTGTTAATCTGCTATCCGTTTGTGAGCAGTCTACAGATTTTATTTTCTATTTTCGTTTCTGTTTTTTTTTTATTTCGGTCAAGCTACAGAACTGAAGGTTCCACAGTGTTGTACGGCAATCCGCGTTAGAGCCTTCGACTATAAGCCGGGAACTAATCGCTTATTCGCACGTTAATAAGTTTTGATCATTTTTTCTAATCATTTCGTTATATCATCATAGCTTTAGTGTTGGTCAATTGTCTCCATTTTATATTTGTTTAAGGGTGAAAAATTTCAATATTGTTCACGGAGGGTTACAACTATCAAATATTTTTGCCTTTCAGTTCTACTCCGAGTGATTGCTTCTAGAACTTTTGCACGTTCATTTTCGATTCTCACAATTGTTTCGTATCCTCTGACAGTCTGTCTGCTTGAATTTATGATCTTCCAGTCCAGTCTCTGGGGCGGATCCAAGATTTTAGAGAGTGGAGTTCGGAATTACCTTAGGGGGTTTGATTTATTGTTACGTTTTTCAACAAACATGCTACCACTTTTTTCAAAATATATATGTTTAATTTTATGAATATTGGGTTTGATCGAACTATGCGAGCCACCTGAAGACCCGCCATAGAGGACTGGTGCAAATTTTCTTCTCTAAAACGGAAAGAACATCTACTTATATTCGTTCGTTAATGTTAGTATGGTCAAGCAAAATCAAACTTCTAAATTTAAGGAATGTTTTGACCTGAAAAATAGCATGTAAGATGTAGGCACAAATGGCTTTATCGATTGTGTTGTATACTTGCACTGGACGAATCTTCTACTATTAGGGTGACTGAACACAGTTATGAAATGTTTGAGTGCCTGTTCTACAACATGTATCAGTGCTAATAGCTGACGAGCCCAAATTTGGTACAATTGAAGTACATTTAACAGGGTTTTGCCTCTATAGTTGAGTGGTCTTTCGTATGTTTTTAAATATTGTTTTTTAAGTATTTTAATCTATAGCGCGTTCGTATTCTGAATAAACTGTTTCAGCTCCTGGAGGAAACGTGGTAAAAACCAATATTGATTGATTGATTGATTGATTGATTGATTGACTGATTGGTTGGTTGATTGATTGATTGATTGATTGATGGATTGATTGATTTGATTGAGAGTCAAAAGGTGTCCTCCTTTCTGTTTTCATGGCAACGCAACAGATCAATTACAACCCAAACATTTTGTGAAAAAACCTGCTCATTAGGATTTTTTAAATTTGCACACTTGTAAATATAATAATAATAATAACAATAAGAACAGTCTTTATTGTGGTAATAAAGAGGAACAGACGTGCTCAATTCAGTACATGCATAAAAATATATGAAATAATTGTCTATAATATATGAATATATAAAGAATAAGTATAAATTAATAATAATAATAAATATAATAACAAACATAATAATAATAATAATAATAATAAGGAAGAATTATATCCGCGGGGAGGCTTATTATTTTGACTTTACAACTGGGGGTAGGGGGCTTATAACCGGGGAAAGGGGGCTTTTAAAAAACATCTTTATTACTGTTTATATAAATATTTCTATTTTAGAGTTGCACCAGTTACGAAAAACTCAAGATGAAGATTGTTTTCCTGTTCCTTTCATTCGGTAAGTTAATCACTATTTTTCGAATTTTGTACTCTAAAATGATTCTTCACGTAAGACTTGAACATAGATCTTTCCATTATTTTCTCCTCCACAGATGTAAATATGTTTATTTTTAAAACATATGTATATAAATTGTTGTAAATCTAATAATATTTAATCTGGTTCACAAGCTTTCCTATCTCTTGTATAATTGTATTTAGGCTAAATGGGGGGCAGGATTTCTCCAATTAACCCTCAATGGTCGTATATCTTGATATATCTATTTATTTTTCTGTAAATATGTACATATATCGAAATGGCAAATAAATGATGATGATGATGATGATGATCTTGCACTCTTCACTTTATTACTGTTTTGCATTATAAAATCGGCAAATCATATATGTGGAAAGAAGCAACCATTGAGCCATTTCTCGCCTTTTGAAAATTTGTTGTTTTTAAGGTTGTTTTCAAAAGTTTATAGCTGCAAGTTATATGACTCAAAGGACGAAGCAAAGAGAAAAATACCTCATGCTATGAATTTTAGTCTTTTTCCTGTTTATGTTGCTACGCGGCGCTTCATTTTTGTTTTGTTTTTTTGTTCCTTTTTTTTTTGTCGTTGTGAAGTTTGTTTTGGTCTGCCGTGCATAGATAGCGTTATAGATCCTAACAGCATAACACAACGTTTCAATGCGCAGGGAAATTATAGCACGAATTTTTTGTTTCATGCCAGCGTAGGACAACAAAAGTGATTTGTTACCAGTCGTACGAAGTTTTAAACACTGTTTTAGTTTTGGAAAGAGCCGTGTTGTTTTTGAGAACCGAAACAATTTCGCATACTGTAGGAGAGGAGTCGTAGAAATCGCACAAGATAAAACTTGTTTGGGACATTTAGGCAAGATAATTGACCACAGCTTTACAAGGCAAAATTATTCTCAACCTGTTTGTTGTGAATTGTAGTTGTCAAATAAAATGCTATCGATAATTTTTTGTAAACTAAAACATTTGATTGATTAGTTGCTGCAACTGACTTCTAAAAAGTTTTAGTAACTACTTAAACTGTACAGCTACATTTGAAATGCTAACTTTGCATGCATGTACAGCAAATTGCAATAAAACTATAGATAGTTGACTACGATTTTATTGGTATCAACAAAACTGTAGTACGTTCTGTATTTTGGAAGTTATACTCAGAAATACACTCGTGCATCGACTCAAAACATTTTTATAGGCTGCGTTATGCTGTCAGGATTTATAACACAATTGGATTTATAAGCCGCAGATACTTTCAGCCTTTCCCGGGCCCTTCCCTTCCCTCCCCCTTTAAACTGCACGGTTTTAGTTATTTTTGTACTGTAAGTCTGAGTGTGAGTAATGGAACACAATCCTAGACTCAACAAAATCTCTTCAGAACAAAAACGCTAAACATTTTTTTCCTTCTCCAGGACTCTTTGCAGTACAAGATGGCAACGCCAAACTCGGTATGAACTCTAGCGTTAATATTTATTTCAATTTTAATTAATGGACTTTTTTGGTTTAACACTGATTCGAGTTTTGTCTTGTCAAACTGAAACAGGTTGGCCAGCAACCTGCAATCTGCGTCTTTATGCGCCATCCGGGAAACTTTGTTTTCATAATTGAACAGTTCGTCAGATATACACATTTGTAGTGTCTACGAG